>JAODTR010003648.1:0-12632 GCA_025399935.1 Amblyopsis rosae
AAATATTGACATAAAATCCTATGGTCTAAAGCCTGTTCTCTGGGGGTTCACACTCACCTGCGCAAAGCGTAACAGTCTTTCCTGTAATAGCTTTCTATGGTGTTTTGTCATACCTAGCCAAACATTGACACGCAGAGCTTTATTTAGTTCATTAATAGTACAGTCTGTACTACTTCAGCTGCAGCGAGTCAATTGCCAGATTAGATTGATTCAAATTGATGAGATAGTCAGGTAAAATTACACTCTCAGTGTATAATTGACTGTACATTGACTGTAATATACTATAGCAGTGGGGTACATTTTTGTTTAACACTTAACTATTGTATTGTGGGCTTTTCATTGGGTTCTTTTTTGTTTTTACTCACTACGAAAATAAACATGGATATTAGGTGCTCTGTTTATGTATAGATTTATGTGAAATACATTTATTTTAATCTTTAGTTAAGTTTATGTTTTAGATTTAGAGCCTCCCCAAAAGGAGATCATTATAATTTACTCAGCATTCTTGATTAATCAATAATGTATTACAACGTAACTAGGCTAACTAGGTAAATTGGAACATTTGTATAAAAGCAAGAGTTAGAAGGGAGTTATTTCATATTTAACCAATTTCTGCATCTGAAGAAATATACAAGTAATATAGATTATTTGCTACAGGTCACTGCCTCAATGAAACCAATAGCATTGCATGAAATAACATTGGTGCTGCTGTTACAGATATTTCTTGCCAGGGTAGCCACAGTAGTTCTGCTCTTTGGTCGACTGAGGCCAAACCGACGATCGACTGACTATAGCAGGCGGCCATTACAATAACACACACACACACACAAGCCAGAACACCCAGAGAGGGAGGAGAGGAGAAGAGAGAGCCGACGACAGGAAGGGAAAGATGGAGCAGCAGATGAGGAGAGAAGGAAGAGAGGAGAGGAGAGAGGGAAAGGGAGAGAGGAGGAGAGCCAGCATCTGGAGACGAGGAGACATCACAGTGTCGTTGACCGTCTTCCTCTCTTCCAGGACGTATGGCAGGGAAGGGGGGGGGGGGGGTGAAATCTGTTTCCTGTCATCTTCCATCATGTCCGTCTTTGTTCAGACACCTCACATCTCCTGCACCAGCTGTCGGACGCCCGCACCAACAGCTGGCCTGCTCGCTTTGATATGCACTCTCCCTTGGCCCGCTCATCCCAAATCTCTCTCTCTCTCTCTCATTATAGCAATTGCAGAGAAAGGTTTCAGGTATACCGGCGACGACAGATAGCATACAATTGCAAGCCAGCCTCGCATGATAAAACTAATCAAATCACACATTTTAACCATGCTAATGCTGGAAAGCCACAAGCAAATAAATATACACTGCATGTGTGAATAAGGCTTTTATTATTATGTGTTTGTTTAGCAGAGACTAAAGCATAAAGTGTTAGAAAAAAATAGGCCTGCAGTTTCTAGCCAAGACAGAATTTGCAACTCCTGTGCCTGGATACGTGTGTATGTGTATGCATGTGCATTATATGTGTGCGTGTGAGTGTGTGAATCGGTTCCAAAGCGCTTGTCAAGTCAGGCGTAGCCCAGCCTATAGCTCAGAGGGAGGCATAGGTTGTGCATCTCTGGACAATGCCAGCACAGCCTGGCATTGCCCACGCAGTGAGTAAGACGGGTTTACGTTTGGACAAACAGTGATTGTTCAACTAGCTAGCAAACTGTGTTCTAGCTTCCCATAAATCTGACACATTCCCACAGCTCTGAAGGCCAGCCTTGTGTGTGTGTGTGTGTGTGTGTGTGTGTGTGTGTGTGTGTGTGTGTGTGTGTTTGCGCATGCATGTGACAACAGAGAGCTTCTTTGAGCCGGGCTACCAGGGTCTGGGCAACGCAGCTGTATAGGTACTGTAGGGCAGCCGCACTATGGGAGCGGTTGCCGTGGGTGAGGCCAGCGAACCGGTGGGTCGAAACCGGAGCTGGCCCAGGAGCGGGGGAGCGGACGGCATGTTGGGTCCAGCATTCCTCTGGGAATATACCTGGGCTAATTAGCTCTTGGGGGGCGGGGTGTGGGGTGAGAGAGAGAGATAGAAAAAGAGTGAGAGAGAGAGAGAGAGAGAGAGAGAGAGAGAGAGAGAGAGAGAGAGAGAGAGAGAAGGGAGGCAGGTAGAGAAAGAGAGAGGGAGAGTAGGAAAATGAGGGACAGGGAGAAAGAGAGAGAGGGAGGAAGAGACCAATACAGAGAGAGAAAGAGAGAGAGGGAGGGAGAAGAATATTCCCTGTGCTGCTGGAAGCTTCTGCACCCTGACATATTTTCAATGATCGGGTGTCTAAATATTAGTGTGTGACGACCAGACCATAAGATTGCGCTCTGTGTTACTGTATGCACGGGTCAATGCTGTGGGTATACGGTACATCCAATAGCTGTTTTAGCATGCCTTTTAGCAGTGTTGTGGTTCTCACAGTGGTTCTCACAATCAGGACCCACCGTTCACAAAATATATAAGTTAATATATCGAAATACAGTAGACTATGAATATTTTTTTGGCAGTCGACATGTAGCGGAACCGGCTACTAACTGACTGACTTAATAATAACTGACTGACTGACTGACCGACCTTGTTAAAAATGCATGTGCTACATTCTAGAGTAGGTGGTGGTAATGCACCAATACCGTTGGATCTCAACTACTGTGGAGTTTCACCGAGGATTATTACATTTGCTAAAATATGAATTGCCTTATGGTTTTGGCTCATACCCGTGGCCGGCTGAACTAGGCTTGCCTAGTTTGTACTTGTCTGTTTCGGGGAGTTTCAAGTATCTCGTTCTTACCGTCTGCTGTACGGTAAGGTTGTTCTTTGCAGAAGCTCTGCTCATCACCAGTCTCATTAACAAATCACTGGCCTAGCATTAGAATGTGGATTTGTTGGCAGGCGGAGAAACAAAGCAAAAACAGGCGCATGCTAACCAGGCAGGTTACTCCGCTGATTCCGTGCAGTAGGCGGTGATGAAGAAAACTGCGGTAGAGCCGCCGTCCTTCCGGTTGGCTACGCACCCCGTCAGTCAGCCCCCCGACTCCAGAGGCTAACCTTGCTAGCGTGAGCCCTCTCCTCCGGCTCAGCAGTCTGCACTGTGCCCGGCCTCTCTTCATGCTGGACAGCCCACACAGCCATGTTTATATCCAGCTAATTAGCACAAACACGACAAGCGACACATGTGACTCTGCCCTGCGGCCTGAATCCTGCAGCGAGAGGCTCTTTCATCGGTTGCACCAGGACACAGCTGGAGACGCATACACAACCACCCACACACACAGATAGGCCTCCGTGGCCCGTAGAGCTGCCCACATGGTCAGAGATGGCCCTGGCAGGCACTGACAAGGAAAGCAGCCAACCGGATGGTGCAGAATCATGTCACTGTTCACAACAGCTGGGGTCATTCAAGTGGGCACTGATTTGACATCTGTGCCATTTTAATGTATTATAGAAATAAATTATATAATAGCTATGGGTTGTTGTGCAGGCCTTGGGTTCAATAGCAACAACCATCATTATGTTACATAAATGATGGTTGTTGGTATTGAACCCAAGGCCACATCAAAGCCAAACCTTCACAAACTAATTATTTTAGGGTGCAAAATGTTCCGGCATTTCAACCATCAAAAAGACTATAATAATAATAACAACATTACCTAGTGATCTCATCGGTTTCTCCAAGGAATATCTAATTTCTTGCGTTAGTCCACTTGAAGCTTAAGGATAAGCAAGTCCTGTCAAAACCACTTAGTTTGTCCTCGTGAAACCGTAGTGAAACCTTCCCAGTCAAACTACCTCCCTACCGCTAAGCTCCTGTTGTCTCCTCTGTGGGGTTGGCTTTTGTCTGACAGATGTTTACAGCGGATGGGCAATGTTCCCCCCTGAGTGGCGCCTGGGAAAACATCTGCAGCTTCCAGGGATTTACTAGTAATCCCCTCGGCAATCTGTGGCGGTACATTCGCCTAGAATTTCAATGCATTTACAAAGCATGCAACTTTTTCCTAGAAACAACTAACACCATCAAGAACTACTTGGTAACATGACCTGCTGGATGAACATCTCAGTTCTTACCACTCTAGTGTTTTAAACACAAATAAATTAAACTTGTGTGGCTGAAACACATCCAATAAACTCTTATTGACGTCATCGCAGTGTGACTGAATGGGTGGAGGGATAAAACATTTTATATATTTGATGAGAAGGGAACAGTAGATGCTATTCAAAAGCCTTTATATAAGTGATAACTTCCACTTGGCAGCAAACAGACCTGTCAGCAAGTGTCTCCTAATAGACCTCTTTTTTACTGAACCCTCTCAATGTCAACTTTGATTTATAGTGATAAACTCTAAAGATTCTTTGTGTTTGCTTGATTTAACCTTACAGTGCTAAATCTGGGGGTTTATTATTCCGGCTCATTGATTGCATCACATTGATATTTCTTAAAAATCACCACTGGACATTAATCGACTGTATCCCCAGTAAAGATGAAACTGCCATATCAAATATATTTAAAAATGTTGGTGTATGCTGACAGATGTTGTTACACAGCAATATCTAAAAAATAAAAGCCTGATATGTATTTTTTTGAGATTGTCATGGATCTTAACTTTAGAGCTTCTTTCTGTGTTTATGTTGGGCAATACCACCCAGCATAGATCACCACAGCATGAGTTATCCGCGTAAACCACCATAGTACATCATGAGAGATGGCAATGCCCCCTTAAATTCCAACCCACGTCCACATGTCATTTCCACTGTTATTATAGTCATTATCGTTTCCCCTACTATATAACAAACCAAGCCTGGCACATAAGCAACCAGCCATGTTGAATACGGGGGGACAGAACGAACAATCCCTTTTCTTTTTAATGTCCATGCATGTGTGTTAAACTGGATGAGGTCCTGGTGTGGTTCTCCAGGTCCACTGAGGCGGCTTGGCAGAGGCTTAGAGGACAAAAGGGCCGGGAACCGAGCCGG
Source organism: Amblyopsis rosae (assembly GCA_025399935.1). Lineage (NCBI taxonomy): Eukaryota > Metazoa > Chordata > Actinopteri > Percopsiformes > Amblyopsidae > Amblyopsis > Amblyopsis rosae. The sequence continues at coordinate 4,983 of JAODTR010003648.1, forward strand.
GGAGAATCACTGCAGGACCGTGTTCTCTTTCCACTCGGTGGAATGTAACCTTCACTCCCGCCTCGCTCTCTCATATTTTCACTCTCCCTCGCTCTCTTCCTCTCTCCCCCTCTCATCTCACAGCCACTCGATTCAGGACACGAGCCCACACACACGGGTAGCAATTACCCGTATCCCCCCCCCCGAGACCGGGTAACCCTGGGCTCTTGACCCAGATGCTGGCGCCGTTGTGCGCATCTCGCCCCGCAACGCTCGAGAGCCGAGGGACAAGATGGCTGGAAAATATGGAGGAGAAGAGGGAGGAAAGGGTACTCGCTCAAAAACAGCAGGGCTTGTTTAAGGTCACTTCCTATTCGCGTACGGCTGGAAGCAGACCTGTCAATCACGCATAATCTCGCCAAATGCGGGCTTCTGCTTGGGCTCAGCAGCAGGTAGCAGAAGTTGTCGTCAGCGGGTCAAGGTTTCTCACATGACACATGCCCGTCTAACCCTACCACACACACACACACACACACACACAATTTGTCCTTTCCAACTACAGTACACACTGATAGTAAACAAACAAATAAAGGGAATATTGTTGGACCTAGTACTGATGAACTTGTCACATGTTGCAAATCAACTGCAGTCTGAAGCATCTGCAACTGCTCCGAGCGTCAAATTAGAGATATCCTTTCTTCAACGAGGCTTGTCGCAAATGGCCTCAGCCATTATGTCTTTGTTCACCCCCCCCCCTTACCTCGCTTGCCAAGATCCACTGATATAAATCAACCAGCCATCTTGTCTCACTCCTTTCCGTTTTGATTCCCCCCATTTTCCCTCCTCTCTCCTCTCTCTCTATTTGATCAACTGTGAAGTGGAAGCGTTCACACTTCGCTTTGCCCGAGTTTGACGAGCGGAAGCAATGCAGCGCGACACTTTGCTGCTTCTCTCCACGTTCACGACCAGATACTGCCGTCGTGCACCCACCTCGTTGTCATGTTTCCTTAACTCATGCTCACGGGGATGACGTGAAGGTTGATGCGGCAGGACTCCTTTTTGCCACGGTTCAGGTGAACGTTCATCATCATGACATCAGACACTGGAGACTGTCCCGTGTCTCATATCTGCTGTCACACACACACATCATTTCTATTTTGTGAATTTAGTTCGTATCACCTGTAGGGCTGGGCGATATACCGGTATATATCGTTATATTGGTATATATCGTTATATCGGTATATATCGGTATATTGGAATTTTTTCAAAAGAGATATAAAATTAGACAATATTGTTTATATCGATATAGTTACATTATGCATTTATTCATGACTTTTTCAATTTGTTCGTCTCTCCCTCCATGCCTGCACTTAGTGCGTTCAGAGTGTCAAAGGGGCGGAGACACCAGAGAAAGCTCACGTCAATTAATGTCGCTAAAAATGAAAAATGTCACATTTCCGTTGGGTTTCCTGTTTTTTTCTCTATGCCTGAAGGATTTAGCCCACTTAATATAGAATACCGATATACATCGTGTATCGGTATTCAACCTAAATATATCGGGATATTATTTTTGGTCCATATCGCCCAGCCCTAATCACCTGAGGTAGCGTCCATCTTCAGAATTACCAAAACAAATGACGTGGAAAATAATGTAAAGGGAAAATTGCAGCCAAAGTTGACTGAAATGGATTGACTGAACAAAGGGCCCACAAAGATAAAGGTTGGCCGTAGCTCTGCGTTCAAACGGGGTCGTGTTTGCCCTGATCACGAGAAGAATCCATTTGAAAACCCCATCTTGTGGTATTCACAGCATCGCAAAGTGAAACGACTCTGAAAGCTTCAAATTCGAGTGGTGTGTAACTTCCCATGTCGTAGTCACGACTACCCATGTCATAATCCCAACTTCCACTTGAACGCAGCATAACAGCTACGCTGAGTGGTCGTCTTCTATCCTAAGATTTCCTAAGGTTGCTGAGATACAACATGGCAGGCCAGATGGATATTTTGGGCCCCAGCAATATTTTCCCATTAGGCCCACTTGGCACGTTCACATACCCACCATTAGAGCCAGCACAACCAAGCTAGTCCAAACAGATGTTTGCTGGAATTTAACTTTATTTCACTCTCACTTGGAACAGGGAAAGGTACCATATGCCTCACAGCAATCAGTGTTGACCTAATGGGATATCTCTATTGGTCCTACAAAGCAGACACCCGATGCTAAGAGGGCAACCTAATTATCATAGGTCACCAGTGAAACCAGGAGTCCCGTTTAGAAAGAAGGCAACAAGTCTGTAGGACAGGATGCTTCTGCTAGTTACTGTAACTTATAACCAGCACATGACTGCTTGTTGAATAGCTTACAGTGCCTGGCTAAATGACTGGTTGACAGATGGCAATTGAAACTGAGCTGAAATTGGGGAAGAGAGGTAGACTCTGGCTGTGAGCTTAGTTTTCACAAGGTAATTCTATCCATACAGCCGTTATCAAGTTCATGGCAGGCAGGCCCAATCCCATTACACTATAGATAGGCCCACAGCATCTAAAGTCCACATAATGCCTTAAAGGTGAAGTCAGCTATTGCAAGCCAATTGGACGCTAATACACTTTTTGTCAAATACAACAAATATCTCCTCTCATTTCGGTAGCTTACCGTTCTCTGTGCGTGTTGAAAATATAATCGGATACTTCTACACATTCCTGGCTCCGTAAATAGTAATATAAACAAAGTGGTGAACACCGCTCGTGCTGTATCAACAAAGCCGTAGCGCTACGCTTTGCTTCACAATGCATTTTGACGTGTGAGACGCCGCCGCGGTGGACTGCGGAGCGATACTGTTTTGATTTGAGCTCGAAGTTAGCAAGAATGATTTACACTGCCTTTAATACTGCACTAGTGTGCCACAATACACATACATTTTAATATAAAGGGGAAGACAAAAACTATAAATAAAAGTATGCCGTTTGGATTGGACACAGTGACCAAGGCAAAAGGATATGATCTGGGGTTGCTTCAATTGTACAGTCTAGGCTTAGAAAATCTATGTTGCAATAAAATGTCAGGTAAGTACTTGAATCTACCAAATGACCAGGTTATCTCATCCATGGATTTTTGTCTTCCCTGAAGCACAGGCATATTCCAGGTCGAAAATGCCAGAATTCATCAGGCTAAGTGCTTTTGGGAGCATGAGGAATCATTTTCCCACATTAATTGATCCTGACCTTAGACCTTAGTCTTTTGGGACAATACATTATGGAGTGGTTTGATTATCCTGTTGTGAATTAGAAAATATCTGCCAGTCAATAAATTAATAAATACGTTAAATAAATGTTACACTGCAAACAAAAGGTGGTTGCCGAAACAATGCCGTGTCAAATGCGTGAGTTTACTTTTCTGCATTTAACAGATGTTGCAGGTGGATAGAACAAAAGGAATGGCATTACGAGGCTCTTTGAAAAGTAAGAAATAAAGAGTTCTTGCTGAAGCGCTCGTGCTAATTATGAAATATGCAAGAGCACTGAACAAATACCACCACTTGCAGTGCATTAGTCTGGCTTTCAATTAAATATTTACATAAAAAACCTTGTCAGCAGCCAGAAACATACCCGTGGGTGATATTACACAAGTTCATAACTATTTAACCTCCAATTTACTATAGGCCTATGTACAGTATTACACATAAGATGCACTGTGAATGTAAAGCAGCCCTCTGAGAATAGGGGCGTATTAAAGGTTCTTTAAGGCAGTGCAGGTCACCAATGCATATATCCATATATAGGATATCATTCAGTTAATGTCATGGAGCTTGAATGAAACACAAACAAACATGGGGGAACGCGACACGACCTACCTTCTCGTTGTATTTGAACTTGACGTAGAACCAGCTGGACCTGATCATCCTTCCCTCCTCCCGTGTCCCTGACTGACGCAGCGTGCCGACGTGATAGTCACAGCCTGCTCCTCGGAACCGCGAGCGAAGGGCTGACCAACGTGCCACAGTGCGTTGACACTGGAATACTGTACCGGCTACAACTGTCTCCAGCTACTTTGTCCTGTGGTTGTTTGCTCCCTCCCTCCCTCTCTCTCTCCCTCTCTCTCCCTCTCCTTTCCTCTCTGTCTCCTTTGTGGTTCGGTGCTCGGCAAACGACGGGAATATGTGCGTGCGTGCGTGAGATGGATGCTTGGACAGTTGACAGCGGCACTCCACAGATGGTCTTTAGCCGTGCCTGGCGGCCGCGGGTGCTCGGCGGCACACGGCAGTGTCTTCTCTTCTGACTGGACGAGCCCGGAGAGAGAAAAAAACAAAAAAAACAACGTCCAATCCCTTCTCTTCCCCCTCCTCCTCTCGCCCTCTTCTCCTTCTGTGTCTGGCTCCCGTACCACCTCCCTCGATCACTCCCGTGGTTTATAATGCATTCATTCTAACCCTCACTAACGTGATGTCCATCCCCAGATCAGTCTGTTCCTGCCTTTTATGCACCGTTAAACCCTTTCAGTCTGACCTCATTTAACCCCCCTCGCACCCCACTTGTGTATCTGTTTCAATCTGGTGGTTCTCTGCCCTCTGTAAAGTAATACCGTCTGCCTTATTATTTCTACAGACGGCGGTCCCCCGGTTATTGGTCTGACCGCAGAAGCTCTTGTGTTTTCTGCAAGCCAAATAAACTGACGGCTGAACAAATGTGCCACCGAAAGGCTCTGTCAAATCCGGCCATGCAGAGATCGGGGCTGAATACAGCTCAGCTCTGCACAAAGCCTTCGGATATGTGCAAGCACGACACAAAGATGCCATTGTTACACTGTCTGCTACACGGTACCACTTGTGGATCTGGCAAGAGCCTTTTTGGAAATGTCTTTGTACAGTACACCTCAAGTTAAATAACAAATACTGGTAGAACACATATTTAGCCACAAATTGCAGTCAAATCTTTCTTGTAGATGCGACTTAAAGACAAGAGATACAGAGAGAGAGAGAGAGAGAGAGCATTAGCAAAGTAGTGTTGTGGCAATGCTTCAACAGACGTCACCCCACACATCAGGTTAGGACAGCCAGTATCCCACAGTATAGACAGCAGCACTAAAAATGGTCACAGTCAGAGAGCCTTCCTGGCCAATCAGTCAATGTTTACATACTGCCACTCCTGGTGCATGTGGCCTGGATCGCATGCGCGCGCGCACACACACACACACACACACACACACACACACACACTCACGCACACGCAAACGCTCCTTCTCCAGCTTTGGCTAACTGCATCAAGGACCGCCAACCTGACAGGAGATGCATGTTTTGATTGACATGCACGACGACTTAACCTCATAATCCATTGACCAAATCGGACTTTACACTGGAAGAATTAGTTACCCACACACACACACACAGAGCTATGCTAGGCATGGATGTATCACATGGCTGGTGGGGGCGGTACAGTGAGTGGAAACTCACGGTGTCTCTCCCCGCTGCCTGGTATGCATTAGTGCATTAGTGCGGAGGATGAACTCTCAGGCGGTAATGAGAACAATGTGCACCTCTTGCTGGAGAGGAAAGGTTAATCTCCGCACACTATTGGCCATGTGGCCTAACAGTTAAACCCCAACGTGGAGAGAGATGAAATCGGGAGAGTTAACTTCCGAGGGGAATAACAAAACACAGCGGAGCACGGGATCAAGGAAGCGGAGCTGAACTGCCGGAAACAAACCAAACGTGCTCTCATGCCACATGACACATGAAAGCAAGCTTTATTTCGACTCCCCTCCATGTTAAATGTCTCCTTCTCGCATGGCCAAACAGAGACTGGGGGAGGCCTTGAGGCTGCCTGCCTGCACAGATGCTTCCTACCTGGAAGCAACGGGTCTCCAGGGCATAGATGTGTGTGTGAGCAGGTGTGTGTGTGTGTGTGTGTGTGTGTGTGTGTGTGTGTGCGAGCCCATACAAAAGGGCAATTCTGTCGCCTTTTGCTGCTTTTTTTTGCTGCCAGATGTTGCCAGGTTTTAACACCGTCAGTCGCGAAACGCAAACTCCCCCCACAAACGTTCTACCGAACCTTCCACCCAGACAGGTGAGAGAAACGTAAGGAACGCCTGCCAAACAACTCTCTCCGCAGTTCCTTCAATGGCTTCAGCGGTTCCTTTAATCTTTTAAGCTCTTGGGGGTAACATGACGCTTACTGTATATAATCATACGTAAGGATGGAAGGGGGAGCGGGGTGGGGGGGGAGGAGCAGGCGAGGACATGAAGAACTGTGACCCCTGAATAAAGTGATCCCAGAGAGAAAAGAAAAGGTTCAAAGGATGGCACTTCCGCATTCAATTTTCGGAAGGGGCCAGCGGGACCTTTTACCCTTTAAGCAGACCCAGCGTTCCATTACATTAATCCATTAAGTACAGTACCCATCAATCTGGGGCCACAACGATAGTTCTTTCTTGTGGTACATTTAGCTGTCTGGGGGCTGCTTACATCAGCCTCCATAGCAAAATTCCGTTGGTGACACGCCCACTTAAGAGACCAATTAAATGTTTGCTTCCACTGAAATGCATTAGAATGCTCCATCTTTGTTATTATTCCAGTGTGTTTGGTGGTTCATTACTTAGAAATTGTGTTTGCTTCTTGTTTTTATTGTTTAATTATTTCATAATGTCTAGTTAACATATGTCTAACATACTACGTGTTGTGTAATGTTAATACCATTGCCCATACAGGGTCATTTGTACCCTCAAAGACATAGGGAGCTTTTGACTCGTCCGTTTGGGGGTTCTTTCCAAAGATTTCTTCCGTGTTTTTTTCTAGGAGGAGTTTCCTCGCCCAATCAGTGAATGAAGTCTAGAAGGCGTTGTTCATTTCATGGTATGTGAAAATATGGGCCTATGTCAGATATTAAAGGCCATATAAACCAACTTGAAAATACTGTAATGAACTAGACTTAAACCCCCAAAAAAGCACCTCCCAGCCCATGGTTAGAGAACCACTGGGTTGGAGACCTTTCATACTCAGAAGAATATGAAAGGATTGTAAGCGTCACTACTGGAGTGATACTTTATGTACTGAGCGACCCTGCTTCAGTCCTTAATATTAAAGGTAAAGTCTGCAATGGCAAGCTAATACACTCTTTCGGTCAAATTCACAGAACATCTACTGACAACACGCGATCTGTCGGTTCTCTGTGAAATGGTGTCTCTACACATCTATGGCTCGTGGTTTGGTGCAGACTGCACTATACCATGGCAATGTGTGTCCCATGCGGCAGGGCGAAGCGTCTGAGGGCGCACCCTGTGGCACTGAATGGAGCGGTGTTTCTGTTTTGACGCTGAGTTATCAATAATCTTTCCCCAGCATTGCTGACTCCAGTGCCAGTGCTGTATAGGAACCCTGTCTTATTTTTGGACAACAAAGTGCATTGGATTATAGAATCTCTTCCCCCTACCTTTAACTCAGCAGCCTCCCCCCCTTTCATGACCCGAGAAGCGGCGGCCTTTCTCAGGCCAGGGAGCCTGCTTCCTGCATCCTCCTCCGCAGGCAGTGTTGGCCACGACCACAGCATGCCCATTTCCTGCTCTCCGCACCCCGGCCGGGTGTCTCCGATGGCCAGATAACGCTAGGCTGGGGGGGGGGGGGGGGGGGGGGGGGGGGGGGGGGGGGGGGGGGGGGGGGGGGGGGGGGGGGGGGGGGGGGG
>JAODTR010003650.1:0-12629 GCA_025399935.1 Amblyopsis rosae
TATTATCGTAAAGAATTCATAAATTCAGATTTAGGATTGATTTTGATAACGAGCATAATATTAAATACTATTAATTTTGTAATAATCATAAAGGTGACTAACGGCCTAAAGGAGTTTAAATAGACTCATAAATGTAGTGGTGCCCCCTTTATTCCATATAATTATGAAATATGAATTATAGAAAATATCCAAAACTCATAGGTTCACATACGCTACATTACTATCAAAATGTATAAAATAAAAATAAATGTTCATGTTGTCATTCGTGTTTGTCTCATGATCGTGTTTAATGTTTGTACTACTGTAATCGTATTTTTTGATGGCACATTTATTTTTAGTTGGCCTATATTTTACGTACAATTTTTATTTTGCTTCACTGATGCACTTTAAGGGCCAGTCTAATTTTGAAGCTAATATTTGTACATTAGCAGGAATGTAGCACAAGATAGAAGTGATTTCTGTGGTCTGTTTATAATGTGACTGCAAGAAAAATACATTAATTGTTCATAAAATCAATGAATAATTGTGATAAATATTCGTGCAGCCCTACTGTACGGTAAACATTCACTGTGTTATCACATGTCACTTGAGTTCATAATGCAACCATGGCGAAACTGCTTAAGTTTGTAATGCAGAGGTTTTAGACATACTACCCCGATTATATATTTATAAAAATTATACCTCTGAGAAAGATGTTCCATTATATAATATCTGACTCTAAATTCTTAATTTTAAACCCTGACTGTAGCCTATATCTGCTTACTGATGCTCTGTATGCTTAACTGATCTGATCGATAAAAACAAACGTATATTAGCCATAGCTTACCAGAAGTATGTGTCTGCATGGACCTCTGCGCGTTAACTACGCAGTGTGGGCTATACGGAAGCCTACACGCCCACAAGGCGCTGATCCGGCCACAAGAGACGGAAGTGTGTTACGCGCTTGATAATAAAGGAGGGAACTTACTTCGTTCGTCAGACATTTCCTTTACTAAAATTGATCGTTCATGAGTCCCAAATATCCAGTCCGAGTAGAGTCTCAAGTCAAGTCTGAACTGTGTGTGCGACTTCAAGTGCGACTCGAGTCCAAGCTGCAAACTCAAGTCCCCATCTCTGACACTTACAGCCGTAGTGCGTAGGCTGTGTAGGCTACACTGGGCATGCGCGTGCCAGTGTAAACACAAAGCATTTAGTCAGAACATATAATACTAAGGTTGATCAGCATGGCGAAAAATCCGACCAGATATGTATTTTCTTGGACTGGATCCTTTACTGAAAGAAACCCTTGAGTGTATGGCGATGTATATATTTTCCCTTTGGTTCTCCGATACGAACGTAAGATCATAACTCATTGTGACATGAGGTAGGCTACAGTTAGCTACATTAAACATGCTTAAAATGCCTAAAGCAAAAGGTTCAAAACAGATTCACCGATAAACCTTCCTGTCTTTCTAGTTATATCGGCGTTACCGATCATATATACCTATACATTTACCTGTAATGTATGCCGGTGCGCCAGCATGTTTGCACCACAAAAGACGTTCACTCTTACTTTTTATTCGTTTAATCTAGAGACTGCAGCTACTGTATAAGGTGTCACGATAAACTATCTACAGATGACGCACATCTGCAGGGGTTGTCCATTCTATTTAGTGCCAGAGGAAGATGTCAAGTTACTTGACGCATTGAACATCAATATATTTTAAAATAAAAAACGCTCAGAGCAATTCCGTTTGCATAGGCCAACTAGGCTAAATTCATCTCAAAAGACAAAGTTAAATGGCTTATTGTTAATAAATAAATCCTGTTAAACAGACTTGCCTTGTAAAAGTGTAAACAAATGGCAGCGCTGGCGGCTAAGGGTAATTACCAATTACCGTTTAGGAACCGGAACAGTTTTAAAAGTATCGATTTGGAACCGGAATCGTAAAAAACCCAAACGATACCCAACACTAAACTTTAAATAAAAATTATTATTACTCTCTCAGATTGGCTCTCTAACCAATCATCTGATAATTTCGTAACAACAAAGCAGAAATATCAATCAGGTTTGAAGTAATCTTAGTTAATATCCAAGGCATATAAAAAATTATTTAAAAAAAAAATTCCTACTTGTGAAATAGTTTTTTGCATGAAAAGGTAGTAGTTAAAAATATCGCAAATTCAGCAGTGGCACTCGTATATGGGCTCGTATACAGAAATAGCAGACGACCACATATATGTTTGTACTTTTTTTGTGTTATTACAGAGTAAAGTATAAAACCGGTACCAGTTCAAATGTTAATTGTATCCAGCCAGCCCCACTTGCTATACCGTCAGGCTAAATATTCAAAGGGAATAAGAACCTTTCAAACATGAGAGCCCGAGGACGAAGCAGTACAAAAAAGTTTTGGAGGTTTGTAGATTAAGGAGTTGTACAAGGCTGACTATTATATTAGGTGATGAGTTGTGTTAGTATCCCAATGAAATTCTAAAACAGTTAATACAGTAGGCTTCTGAGTGACACGAAAATTACTTATTTATTTATACCGGTTAAAAAGAAAATGTATTGGCCTGTGACTCAAAAAGTAAATTTCAGACCCTGGTTATGTGCATGTGTTCCCTCTTTGTAAAGGACATTGAGCTGCAATTCTGTATGAAAAGTTCTATATAAATAAAGATTATTATTAGTTATATTTAAATTATATAAGTTAAATTGAATATTTGACTATTAATTACTTTAATCCGTTATATATGAGGCTGCAGATATTGTCTAATACTATAATGGCTGGATCAGCAATTATTTGCAACAGCTGTCGATGCAACTTTTATGTGCACTAGCTGGGAAACTTAGCTGGGAACAACAAATGACACCGTGTATCTTAGCGCCATCATAGACCTCCACTGGAGGTAAAACATTTTACAAATTCGAAATCGCATCTGACATTTTTTGCAATTGCCTGATCAGGACAGTGAGTTGCCAATTTTACTATCTTGACATAAATTTTTTACTGGCCCCGAAACATCTTTATTGTAAAGCCCTGGTCAATAAATACTACCATTTCGTTTGTAAGCAGGGCCGGGAAATAACAGAGTCACTGGCGAAAACATTTAGTGTGCCGGATAGTCTGAGATAAGCATTTGGCGCTTGGCGGGTGTTAATTTCAGACCCCGTTTGTAAGTGTCTGAATATGGAAAATTCCTAATAGGATGGTCGATTTAATCTGTTGTATCGGCCTATAAAAGGACATTTAAAAAAAAAAAAGTGCATGTGCAGATAAGCAGGTTTTTACCTTCCAGAAGAGGTCTTTCTCTCTCGTTGTGTAAATTCTGCAGCCAATATCCTCCTCCTGTAACTAAATATTCATACAGTTTAAGAAATTGCTACATAAAACACACGTTTAAAGTCTCTCAAAAACACACAGAGAGGAAAAGATTAGAAGAGATTTCTGAGAGGTGATGACAAATGGATTGCATTTTATATAGAGCTTTTCCAACCTACTGGCAGCACAAAGTGCTGTGTACATGATTGCCTCACATTCTCCCAGTCACACGTAACCCCTGTTCACACATGCTATAAACCTCAAATAAATAATCTTAAATATAGTTTCCATCCCTCTGAAATTACCTCAATAATGTACAGTATAATTGCATTTTGATGTCTGGAAGGTCACTGGTGTAGAAAATATATCAACTTTTATATAAATATTATATTAACAGTAGGCCTATCGTTTCAAATAATCCGTTCTCCAGTATACTTTGTTGAGCATGCTCTGCTGCTGGAAAGCCAAATCGATACAGTATGCAATCACTAATTTAGAGCGATTCCACAAAACACAGTACTCTTAATTCTTATTTAATGGTTACAGTCTTTTCTTAAGTTTTTTGATTGTTAGATTATTGAAGCAAGAATACATCCAAGGTTGATTGGTTGATGTTTGCACTTATCAATAGGCCTATGCACTCATTCAAACCAATGACGGCCTGACATGAACGTAGGCCTACTGATGGGCTTTTAAAGTTAGCAAACCATAGAAAGTTTAATATACCGGTAATTCAGGCAAATTTGACGTTTAGCTAGCTAAAATAAAGTTACTTGACACTCGACTTGTTCCATTGCTGTGGCTGGAGGCAATACATGCGCAGGTAAGCCATATAATTGCCGTTAACAAGTGTTGTATAATAGAACTAAATGATGTAGCGTTTAAGGTAATTACTACTATCTTAACTAGGTGGCTAGGCAGCCACACATGAAAAGTGTTTGCATTCCCATTTACAGAGCCAGGGCTGTATAGAAAACCTAATTATTTAAGAGTTGTTACCACGTGAAAGCAAACAGTGGATTGATATTTTATGAATTTTACAATTTGTGTATTATCTTAATTTAAAGTTTAATAACATGGTTGTGGAAGCATTTGTGTAGTTAAGGAAGCATTTGTGAACTATTTCAACACCACAACACCTTCCCAATATGGCAGCTCCACTTCCATCTTGACCCCAGTGTCCTTTTGTTGAAATCCAAAATATGGTATGTAATATTCACAACATGTCTGCTTTGGATTAAATCATATACAACTACAATTATGATGCTTAAAATAAAGCATAAAAAATTTCTGCAAGGTCCTATTTGTGGCATCTGGTGGCATTTAAAAATCAGCGCCAGTTCAGATGGTGGGGAGAATCAGCATACTATTAATCGTGTGAAATAATTAAATGATTTCAATATTGACCAAAATAATTGTGATTATGATTTTTTTTCCTAAATGGAGCAGCCCTAGTGTGTGCTGCATTGGGTTACAACGGTTCACCATGTCTACGGTTTGGTTTATATGTATTTATATGTAAAAAATATCCAAGTAAAAACTTGGATATTTTTTTCTGCTCTTTATTACAGTCGCTCTGTGGACTTAGCCTTGCAAGCTTCAGTTTTATTATTAGTGAGAATCTATCTGAAAACCTAGAATACATTTTGAATTTGTCCGAATAGCAACTGAACTTACCAATCAGCGTCATGTTTATAGATATATGCAGACATCCCAACCTGCTGGAACTCATTTCCAGAGTCATCCGTCCGCGATCGAAACCTCCCCGATGGGACATAATTTTGCTCTCTCTCGTGCTCTTACCGCCTGCTCTCGCTTGATTTGCCTGGATATTTAGCTTTTCCGGAACTTCCGGGAGACTGGGGATGTCTGTATACGGGCGTGGTTTAGGTATGCCGACAGCGAAAACAACCAGATTGAAGTATTTTTTGTTTTTTAAAGTACCTGCCCTTTACAAACTGTTTTAATGTAAGGCTTCCCAGATGGAGTTGTGACAACAATTAATCTTGCATGTCAGGTTACTGTAGACTAGAATTTATTTCTATTCATTTTTTTATACTTTTCTGCCACTTGATGTAGCGATGTTGTGCTATGGTATAATTTAACCTTCATTCATGAAATAATGTGCTCAGTAGATACATGGCTAATTATCAAAACGTACCACCCCTGTTTCTTCACAGGGCTATGTGACTAGCTGCTGCTGTGTTTATGTAGTTGACACAAACAACAAACTAAATTCTGCCTCCCGTATCCTTTACTATGTTCAAAATGCATTTGAGTACTACCAGTAAAGCAATCATAGCCTTAAGTCAACATAGATACATGGAAGTCGGGGCGGGCTCGGCAGTGGCTTATTAAATTTAAAGCAACAGTCACTGAAATCTGAGTTTTTCAAGCGTTGTGGCTGTGATCGTGCTATTACACATAATTTATGTGGTATTTTCACAAAAGATGGTCAAAATACATTGCTTTGAGAAGTCAAGGAACTGTGTCAACAAGTGAAAAGGAGCATGAAATGACTGCTTTAAACTATATAGTATTGTAGAGTTAGACCGTTAAACTGTATTTCAAAATTTCTCTGTTCAGGATTTTGTGGGAGGGACAGAAACAGGGGACTATATACGGAGATAGTCCTCCAATTTGCATACCCCTCCCGTAACACCACAAGGATATAAAAGCATATAGCGCCTTCGAATCAGCTCAGGATTTATCCTGCTCCAATGCAAGTTATTAGCCTACTAAATTCCTTCAACAGACTACAATTCCATAGCTAAATCACTCACTGTTCTTTAACAGCCTACAGTCTGATAGCTGTGCCTTCATTGCAGAAATAAGCACACAATGTGGTTCAGAGTCAATGTGCATTATTTGAAAGCTACTGGTTTAGTAGCCTAGCCTACCTGCTAACATCCGGCTGCCAAATCCAGTCGGCATTCTCATGTTCAAATATCCAACTGTATTTATGTAGTCATGTAGTCTTTCCAAAAGAAAATATTAACCACATACAAAATCCAATCTGAAAAAATCCAATCCAACAAACTGTAGGCTAGGTTTACTTGGCACGTACAGCATCTCACAGCATCTGGAGGTGTAATGCCAAAAAGTGATCTGCTAAAAAGTGGTCTGTTAAAAATGGATTTCTGTCCACGTGAGCACACACAGCCCTATATTATAACCGATCTTGAGCTGGCCCGAATGTTGTTTTTAAGCTTCGAAGCTTTCGTAATAATCACTAGCAAATAGACGATGCTTCGTTTGAAAGGGAGGGAGGGCGCGTGTTGGGACGAGCTCCTGTTCAGACAATAACCGCATGTGTATGTATATATACACACACAAAAAAAAGAATCCCGGAAAATTCATGGGTTTGTGTCTACAAATGACAGTAAATGCAGGCATGTTGTTAATATACAGTGCGGCTAATAGTAAAACCAATCAGGTATATATATATATTATATTATATAGCTTCAATAACTCGATCAAAAAGTGCAAAAAGACACTAAGTATTAAACAAAGAGTCCACTGCGAGTCCACTTACTCTAAATTATTTAATTAAACTAAACATCACTTTGGATGTTTTGGAAAAAACATTGTGCATAAAATCTATGAATAATTGTGATAAATAATCGTGATCTCAATATTGATCAAAATAATCGTGAATAGCATTTTGGCCATAATCATGCAGACCTAAGCCGATATGAACTTCCACATTAAATATTAGGATATGGTTAGGACACTGTAGAATATCTAACATTAATGATGTAGAAAACAAATTTATAGCCTATCTGACCAAGTCACATTTTTGAGGAAATATTTTATTGAGGATATAGGTCAAGCATGATCATACACTAATCATGTCTACAGATCTGTTATACATCATGTTATTCCTTAAACAGAATTTTAACTCTGCCCCCAAATATTTGGCTGTACTTATACATTTTAAAAACGCACAAGCTCCTTGGAGTAAACTAAGCATAGAGCCCTGCTTTGCCACACAGTTCTTCATAGATCTAGCCTCTCAAAGTGCACAAAAATTGCTGCATTTAACTTTAAAATCTTCCAAATATTCCCTCTAGAAGATCCGAGGTCACCCCCCAAAGGCCCATTTTCAGCCAGGAAAAACCTTGCGTTGTCTCATTGTTTTACTTCACAAAAACCTGGCATTATAACAGGGAGGTGTAGACTTTTTATATCCACTGTAGGTCATTTTGGGGGGATGGAAACTATATTTTAGATTATTTATTTTAGGTTTATCCTTCAAAACGATGTCACCAGAAGCAATGTTATTAGTAGGCTACTTGTTTAAAGTCAGTGGACCCTGCAAAAATAATGGGGCCGCTAGGTGGCCACCGCTAACCTTTGCCCCCACAGCAAGGTTTTTCCCGCCACAGGAAACACTGGGCAACACCATTTAGTGCCACCAATCCGAACCCTTTATAATGATGTCATAAAAATGTGTGAAATTGCATATGAATATTATCAACATTATATAATACAAATACAGATCATTTCTCTAACCGTTGCATGTCTTTGTGTACATCTCTCCTCAGTTCAGCATTTTCCACCTGGCTGCCCCAGTCGGTCTGGCCATCAATCTGTCTGCCACAACGAGAGACTGCACCAATACTTTCTGGGGTGGTGAAACTAAAAAAGTAAAGAGGTAAATTTATGGTAGGCACATAGCACCTTTACAGTATATTTGTCAGAAATAATAATAATAAATAATAATAAGATACTTACAGACCGGTTTCACAGACATAGATTAAACATACTAGTGCTGGGACGATTAGTCGACGTAACTGACGTCGCCGGTTACGTAAATACGTCAATTTGCAAAAAGTACCGTTGACTTGGCACTATACCTAGAACTGTATACTCAGCTCTGAATAAACGGTCAATGGACTATGAGAGGCAGCAATGCGCTGGCATCGCACCCAGCCGTCCTGAAACCAAAACAAGATGAATGTGTCTCATGATGTGTGTGTAGCCTACCTACCCTAATACATCCACTGATGTCTCTGTAGCAGATCAACTTGACCCGGCTGATAGACCGGGGCGCGGTAAATACCAGATCAGCAGCTAACAGTGTTAGCATTAGCGCTCTGATAGATGCAGCGCGTGACATGCATTTGTACTAAACGTCAACGAAAACATTGCGGGACACAGTGAAAGCTCTACATGCGATGTGATGATCTGGCGTGTTCGAGCACTGTCACTCTCTGCCTTATTAAAAAAGTATGCTAGAACACCAGCAGAGGCTTCCTTTTCCGTCTCGCGCATTTATAGACTAAGCAAAATAGCCTAATGATAAAACATTTTGCTTGGTTTTTACCCGCTGTCCCCTTGCTTTACAATCTCATCGATCTGACAACTGACATTAACTTGTAGGCCATATTATTAGTGTGTTGTCAGAGGTCTGATTCTACAGTGCGGTACACCTGAACTGTCCTAAAACAACCTAACATGAGAGTCTGATGGGAGGGGGAAAATTCATGCCTCAGCTTTAGTGGGTATGTTAAGCTAGAACTGCACTGCAGCAATTTTCGCTTGTGCGTGTGCGAGCGACTGCTTATTAACAGAAATCGCCAGGTCGCTGGTTGACTCTTTGGTGTAGCTGCTGGATTGACCGCTCCTATCAACCGAAACCAAACGCTGTATCAACTTTTTCTGGTGATTCAAATTTTGAATCGGCAGTGAGAGGTGAAGGAAATCGCTAGAGTTTCCACCAATCAGAATCTAGGTAAAGGCTTTTCAGGCTTTCTTGCAGAGTAATATCAATATTTAAAAAAAAATAAAAAATAAAAAACAAAAACCTACTAACAGTGAGAACATTTATTTTTATTCAGCAGCCCAAAAACAAGTAAACTGTTTGCATTTCAACATAATACCGCCAAATCACGTCAAATGGATGGATATGCGTCGTGTTGGTCTCCTGTTTATGTTGACTATGACTCCGTCATCTTCTCTTCATTTAATTTTGAATTAACCAAAGGCATAGAAGGCCTATATTTGATAACGCAAGCACTAGGCTACTAGATTTTGGTGTCAGTGTTGCGGTTCGCTCTTTACTAGCTGTCAGTAATAGTCCCGCAACTTCCTTGTTTCTGGGTTGTCCGCGCAGACTCAGAAGGTAGCTGAAAGAGCAAAATAGTACTTAAGCTGTTGCTTGAAGACGTCTAGTCACTATTCCACGCCTTGGTGTAGTTCTAGATTTAATAATAGGACAGCGCCCATAGATTTGTGCTACCATAATCTGAATTTCTAGCTAGTACCGTTAATGCAAAATATTTGCAAATTTATAAGGCTTCTTGTCATTTTATTTCTTACTTAGAATATGATTCGGGTTTATGTTATTTGCCAGGTTGTAATTTAACATTTGTATTTTAAATAATTATTTACGAAAATATCATTTGGGAATATTTGTAATTTCCCTATGACAATTTCCGAAAGAGTATGCACTCATAAATCTGTGTGCGCAATGTATGCAATAATAATAAGCTTTTCACATCACATTATACTGTGAGAGGAATCTTGGGAACACTGAACACGTAATGTAGCAATTTTCGAAAGCGCTTCCCTAACGGCGCGTAGTTCTAGCTTTAGATTTTATTAATAATGTACAAGTTATTCCTGGCTGTTAGAAATAGTTACTCAAGTTGCACACACTTTACTGTACTTGTTGGGACTGCTAAACTTGAGGTTGCACAATGTTTTGGTATTCCTGAAATGTAATTTAAATTTCACTTTATTTTGTTGTGTGATAAATGCATAGGCACTTAATTCCTTTTTAACTAGCTCTTGCAGATTTGATGTTAAATTATGTTAAGTTAAGCAAATATCTGGGCACAGTCTGCTAGCTCCAAATTCTCTGTATATGCTGAGAACTATAATCTAGTGTTTCTACACTGCCCTGGCTTTGTAATAAAGAACACAAAGTTGTGCAGGCCGCACAACACTAGGTATTACCAATGTGGGTGACCCATTTTCTGAGGGAGCACTATGGCATTGAATGGATTTTTATATTATCGATAATTTAGCTATCCGATTAATTGATAAATCTAATAATAAATCGCTAGATTAATCGCCCAAAACAATCGTTTGGGTACAACACTAAAAATTACAATAAAAATGTAATAAAGATCGCCATTGAAAAAGGTTCTTAGTCTAGGACAGGCTTAATCCAAGTCTGTGAAACAGGCACAATAATAATTACACTGGAAATTATGAACTGGTACCTGGCCTGTAGAGACCAATGAGGAATCTAACTGAAACAGCAAAACACTCCTGATAAAATAAGGTAAATAAATAAATATTAATAATACATTTTATTTGGGATGCCTTTCAAAACACTCAAGGTAATCTTACATTGCAAATAGGTAAATACAGAGATATAAAACATTTTGCTGAAACATACTATAGTTATAAACATTTGACCAAGGCATGAATATATATTCTAGAAACAAGACACATTTACACCAAAAATATTCTGGAAATACATACAAAATATATTCAAATAAATAAAATGATTTTGGAAATATATACAAAATCATCCCCAAAAAAATCATACAAGATTGTTGGGAGGGCAGGGGAGCCAAGTGACAGCGGAACAAATGGTCAAATTTCATAGGCCAGTCTCTGGTGGTACGCAGATATCTGAATTATATATATTTTTTTAAATGCATCCAACTAATAAAAAAAAATATATACATCTAAGTTACTATAAATAAAAAGACATTAACAATAGAATCGCAGATACTTTAATATAATTAGCAGCTTTTTTTCCCCAATACCCTGCTAAATGCATTTGAAAATGCAAACTAAAAATACAGCCATGGAAACACTTAGCTAGTGAATTAAAAAAATGTAAACAAAACTGTAAATGCACGAGGCCTTTTCCAGACAATTCGATAAAGCAAAATTTTGCTAAATTGCAATGGAAACATGCATTTCTCATTTAGGCTAAGTTACATTCAGGGCTCCAGACTTCGACCAATTAGTCGCATTTTGCAACCATTTTTGGAGACAGTGCGACTGAATTGTATAATTAGGCGCACCAGTGCAAATGGATATATGTTCGGGTTATATTATTACTGCCTCCGTGCCGTTGCTTCATGAAGTCTCAAATCTGCGGAGCTGTGTGCTTACTGCTTTCAAATGAACGGTTGTCAGTTCTCTCCTCTTGGCTGTAACGTTTGTATCGCCGTACGGGTGCTGCTCCTTCTCACCGTTCAGTTCTACTTTGGATTACTAAATTCATCCTTGCAGCCATCACTACATCGAACGCTCTCCAGTTACACACCGGACTTACAGTCAACTGCCGGTATTCATTTCACCTGTTAAGTTTTAAGTTGTGTGGGTAATATGGGTTTGCGATGGACGCGTTGTTGGATATTATTGTAGTTTTTTTTTTTTATTGTAGTTTTTGTCAATTGCTTTGCTCATTCTTCAGTGCTCATTCGTTCGTCCGTATGCGCTTCTAATCACCTCATTGCAATGATAAACTAAAATGATTAATTTGAATAATATTGAGATTCAATAATGTTCGAGCTAACGTTAGCTAGCGGTAATTTTTGTGAACTCCGTGAGGGGCTTATTATTATACCTTGAAGTTTGGAAGGGATTTAAATGGCAGTTCTGCTGGCTATACTATTTTAATGGTCATTGTTGTGCGGTCAAACATTTGATGCAAGACTTCAGATGGTTATCTAACCTGGTAGCGGCACCTGCTACTAAGCATCAATGTGTCACATCTGGGCGAGTTCCCCTGTGAGATTTTCAATCAAAATCGAGACAAAAACAGCTTTCAGTCAGGATGTAAACTTTTCAACTAAATCTAGTAGGTTATTTACAGTGCCCTCTCTTTGTAGTGGGTCAAAAAGGCATTAGGCTATAAATGAATAAATGCTATTATAACATTTAAAGTCGTGTCCTTTAATTTCATGTTTGTAATTCAAATAGGCCTACCTATTGATATGAACTCAGAATGTCGGTGTTATTATATAGTTCTATGGTGTAAGCACACAAGCACTAGCCTGGAGGAACCATATCTAAAATTCGCTTTGTAAAGGTCTGGTCATTTTCCATTGGGAAGTGTTGACAGAAGTTTCCTTCTACTGGGCGTAGAGACCTCTGACCTATGATTACTATTGGACAGTGTTTAAATAATAGGTGCTGCTACAACTGTTTCTGATCATCTCATCAAGCTCTACCACCATTTCAAAACACACTTGATGTAATCTCACTAATAGGGCTTTCGCGATAACCGCAAAATTGGAATACCGCGGTGTTGCTAACCCAACCGCAGGCCGTGGAAAGCAACCGCCGGTACCG
>JAODTR010003651.1:0-34174 GCA_025399935.1 Amblyopsis rosae
CCCCCCCCCCCCCCTCTCTCTCTCTCTCTCTCTCTCTCTCTCTCTCTCTCTCTCGCTGTCTGTTTAAATGAGGACTTGTCCATATAAATTAACTGCGTACGTGTGTGCTATTTATTGGTCTATCAAAACTGACACACAGAACGACAGTATACTAGTGTGCAAGTATACTGTCGGCTCATGCACTCTAACATGCTCGCTCTCTCTCTCTCTCTCATTCTGTACGCTGTTCGGTTTGGGATTGATCCCTTTCTCTCAGTGTGTTAAAATGACCCAAATTTGAAAAATTGAATGGTAAGTGGGCATGGAAACCCTTTGGAGGACAACCGCATGAGTTTCACACGGGAAGTTTGCGTGTTATTTTCTTGCAAGGGAAGATTATACATTTGTCACCACATCAGCCATAATGTTAAAGTTTATTGAGGAGCGTTCTATTTTCAATCAAATGAAATGGCCTTCTCTCCCCCCAACTCACCCCACCTGACCCCCAGGCCTTCTCATTGCTGTCCAGGTGTTTTTCCATGCATATTTGGCGTGGCATCTTTACCAGTACCTTTTTATTTTATTTGTGTTTTATTTATTTTTTTATTCCCATCCCTGACTGACTGCGGTTCTGGAAACACTGCAGCAAGTGGAATTCTATAGCCCTTGTGCCAGGCATCATAACGCCGCACACACATAAAGAGACATTAGGGAATCTCATTGGAATTTGGGGTTGAGTGAGGGACACTTATATTCTTGAAGGTGGGAGATTATATTGTTGCGGCGGGCATAGACTCTTGAGTACAGTGGGACTCTGTAACCCTTGGATCCAGTGTCTCATTGAGATGTAGCCATTTGTCTCTGTATATCTCGTTTGTAAGGCTTTAATCTACTTGAGAGGGTTGGTAATGTGTCTTGCACTGCTTCTATTGGTGGCTCATCCACATGGACACCCTGAGGTGTGTGTGTGTGTGTGTGTGTGTGTGTGTGCGCGTGCGTGCGCGGCTATTGGCTTCTTGTCAGGCTATTCTGTATTGATGCTGGCATGCCTGTGATCTGTCCTGATTCTGTAACTCCATACCCTCTGTTTTTATACAAATAGTTTTATAATGACTCGGCTATTCTTATGGAGTGATGCCATGTTCATAAATCAAATAATTTGTATGTAATCTACAGTACTTTAAAGAAAAAATGGTTTAAAAAAAGAATTTGAACTTGATTTTTGAAAGGGAGATGTTAGTTGACCTTTTTTGATCATGTGTTCAAAAGCCTGTAAACCTTAACCAACCGCTAAACTATAGAAAGCTGTTACAGTGGATTTAAAAAGTCTACACGCCCGTTTAAAATGCCAGGTTTTGTGATTTATAAGAATGAGCCGAAGATAAATGTCAGAACTTTTTCCACCTTTTGATTTTACCTATAATGTGAACAATTCAATTGAAAAACAAACTGAAATCTTCGAGTGGGAAAAATTAAAAACTATCAATAACCTGGTTGCGTACTGTAAGTGTGCACGCCCTCTTATAACTGGGGATGTGGCTGTGTTCCTGATTGTGGCAGCATCATGCTTTGGGGCTGCTTTTTCTTCAGCTGGAACTGGGGCTTTTGTCAGGGTGGAGGGAATTCTGAACAGTTCCAAATACCAGGCAATTTTGGCACAAATCCTTCAGGCGTCCGTTAGAAAGCTGAAGATGACGAGGAATTTCACCTTTCAGCACGACAACAACCCAAAGCACACATCCAAATCCAAAAGCATGGCTTCACCAGAAGATTAATGTTTTGGAATGGCTCAGCCAGAGCTCAGATCTGAATCTAACATCTGCGGGGTGGTCTGAAGATTGCTGTGCACAGGCGATGTCCTTGCAATCAGACAGATTTGGAGCGCTTTTGCAAAGGAGAGTGGGCAAATATTGCCACGTCAAGATGTGGCATACTAATAGACTCCTACCCAAAGTGAGTGCTGTAATAAAATCAATAGGTGCTTCAACTAAGTATTAATTTAAGGGTGTGCACACTTATGCAACCAGGTTATTGCAAGGTTTTTATTTTTCATTTTCCCTCCTCGAAGATTTCAGTTTGTTTTTCAATTGAATTGTTCATATTATAGGTGGCGCAATAAATGACCACTAAAGCTATTCTATCCTTGCCTGGTATTCTGGGAATACTCCTTTGGGAGGTGTTTCCAATCGTTGCTTGATAATGGTTAATGGTTAATTTTTAAACTATTAGGCATTCTTTAACCAATCGGCATTGTTAAAACTGTTTTCTATTGCTTCATCTAGCTATCACCATTTTGAAACACACAGTAGACAACATAATCTCACTTACTAGTTGCTGATTGGTCTGCCAGCAGGCAGTGGTAAGTGGTAAATGGACTGCTTTCATATAGGTCACTCAAAAAGCTCTGTACAGGATTGTCTCACATTCAGGGGAGGGGCTGAGAGGGGAACCCCCATTAACATTTGAACTTATTGACTTATAAGTGTACTAAGTGTACCGGTGAAAAGCAGCCAGGTCATGGGGTGATTTTTAACAGATATGACATGTAGATCTGTTTTCAGCACAAGCAATATTTGCAAAATTTGAAATTTGTCAATATTAACACCAGCATTGATGTTTCATCACAGATCAATCCTATTACTTTGTTTACAGCTCAAAAAAAACAAATTTTAGAGTACAGCTACACTTTAAGATGAGAGAAATAGCCTGGCTCGGCCTAAATAACTATCCCACTATTGGAGCAGTAGTAAACTACGCACATATTGGCCGTGACCTACCAGTCATAACATATTATAAACTGATGTTATCTTACCAACGGCATCTTTCTCCCTCTGAAGCATGACGTCTGGATATGGAGTGAACTCTCTTCTTGTATATTCTGACTGTTATATTGTGTCGTTTCACTGCAGGTCTGACGGCTGTGGGGGGCCTGTCTCTCATGGGAGGGGGCTACACGCCGGCCTCCACCGCCGACACGCTGGCGGTGCTCGCTGCTTTCATCTCCTCTGTCAACATTGCTGGTAATGCACGCGCACACACGCACACATGCAATAATACCGGTGTGCACAAACAAAGAAAAAGTAACAATAAATTCACACAGAGTGCACAATTGATACGTAAGTAGATACAATACATAAGTAGTGCACAAACTGTGTGCGCACACACACTAACGGACACCTCATGGAGTTTTCTCCTCAGCCTTTATCTGAATATTTCAGGGTTTGCATTGATTATTCAAAAGCATTCTTTTATTCCTGCAGCTGGACTCCACGCACGCACGCATGCACACACACAGGCACACACAGGCACACACAAACGTGCACGTCCCTGCTTTCACCCTGAATAGTTTCCATGGTATTGACCAAGTGTGAGTCATTAGCACAGCCGTCACCTATCAGGATGACTGTGGTGCGTCTGGCATAGCAACAGCAGGGCCCTCGGCTACCTCTCGTTTCCCTCCGGGGGCACGCTGGCCGCTCTGAGACGGTCTGATTCCGCCCCGTCTGTTTGGGCCGCGCTAGCTAGAAGTGTGTGTGTATGTGTGTGTGTGTGCGATCCTAGACACCCACCAGAGCAGTGGGTCGTGGAATCCTCCCATAATTCCTCTGGCAATGGTCGCCGTGGCAGCGTCAGTGAAGAAACTGTTAAACGCAGTTATTAGTCCTACTAGATCTGCTAATGTTTCCCTCCTTTTTTAATGTAGGCTGGGCCAAAAATAGCACCACGTTTTATAGAGATACCTTGTTTCGTTTAAGGAGCAGTTGTTTTAATTTAATTTTTTATGTTCACTGTGGGTTTGACTCCACACATTTCTAAAGCGGTCTACCGTTTTACCCATAAACCCTTGGGAAAGGAATAACGAACATTCCATGGAGGGGAAGGAGAGAAAACAAGGGTGAGATTTAGTTCCAACGAAAGCACTAAACTTCAGACGTGTCTGCTCTTCACCAAAGGTCACTGTCCCAACTGGTTTATTTCCCCTGTGCTAACAGAGGCAAGCTATTTTCAGACAGATTATTAGCTTGTGTTGAATTAATTTTTGTTAACATTAATCTGTGGTGTCTGTGTTCCATCTCTTTGTTTTTTTTTTTATCTGGTATTTCATTTTCCAGACTCAAGTTTCCAGACTCAAGTTCAGATCTCAAGTTAAGTGCAGACACTTAACTTTAATGGCAATGTCAAAACGGAATTATGAAACGTGATTATAGTTCAAATACACCAAAATTGAATGAAAACCATGTACTGTATACTTAATACATCCATAATTCCATGAGCAAAAAGTGCATAAAGTAGTTTTGCTGTTGAGCAGAAGGCGTGTTTGTATTTGAGCCGGGCTGTTAGAAAACCCTCTCAGCGAAGTCTACGCTCCGCTGCTCCTTTTCAAGTCCTTCGCATCTCTCCGATCAAGACCGCTCTTCGCTCAAAGGAAACAAAATTGCTGCTCCAAATTTGCTCTATTCATTTTTGTATAGTCATAATTCAAACAAACCTGTGCAGTTTTGTGATGATGTAGGACTATAATATATGTTGAGTAGGCTGTTCGATTGTTTAATTAGAATGTAACAGTGTAGTTTATTAACTGCATGAATCGGTAAGAATAGGCCTACAGTAGCATCTAGCCTGCCTTCTAACCAAAATATAGCCTATAGTCTACACTCAAACAGGCGAACTCCATAATGTAGACTAATATTGTGTGTGTTGTCATGCGTTATGTTAATAAGAACACAGAGACTCAAGCACAATGTTATTCTTTGCTGAGTCATCGCAGCTACTTCACTTCAGGTTCTGTACAGCCTTCCCTAGGTAGACAGCGAACACACACGCATTAAAACTACCATACATCACACGCTATGATCACACGTAAGCAAACAGCTACGATGTGACCGGCTACTCGCCAAGATCGTAGTGGTACTTGAGCGATTGCGCGATATATTGAGCAGTAGCCTTCTTGTCCGCTCAATTCACGCTCCTTGCTCCAGTCAAATTTATTGTGCTATTCATATACAGACGGGCTTTAAAGTAAGCCCTGTGAACTAAATAGGAGTATGGACTCATTTCACTATCTTAATGTATTGACTGTTCAAATCGTTCATATCAAGTTATTTACGGATGTATTTTCCATTGGAAGTCCCAGGGCTACATGTAGAGGAACAGCTGGACAGCAACATGTGCTATCCTCTGGCTAACACATGCGTACGAGGGGTAGACGTTTATACCAGGATATGTGTTACACCCCAGTGAGGTGCTGTCTGCTCTGCTCTCCACCTGATGTTTCCAGGGTTTCCCACTTGAGGCATTTACACTGACATAAGATTGACTCATTACATTCCTGACAATGGTTAAGGTGGTTGGCAGCAGCCTTATACCCCTGGTCTTGGTCTTTAAAGGTACACTAAGCCAGCGGGTTTCAAACTGTGGGTCGGGACCCTCAGATGGGTCACTGAGTGGGAGTGAGTGGGTCGCGAAAACTGCAAACGGCCATTGAATGAATGAATGAATGAAGAATATCAATGAAAGGCTTTCACGCTTTACTGTCGTGTTGATCCACCTATTGGTCGTGAGTAAGGCTGCGGCAAAATGGCCTACTTGTTCCTGATTGGATGACATCCTATTTAGCCGCATAGACACCATAGATTCTGGAGCGTTCTGCTCAAACATATTTGGCGCACACTGCACACACACACACACACTATAGCATTATCTAAAATGAATAGGTTTTGGAAAATTACATTACCGGTACTCGGTGTTTGGTGGGTCTCTAAATAGATAGTCCTCTCTAGGTGGGTCTCTAAATAGATGAGTCCTCTCTAGGTGGGTCTCTATATAGATAGTCCTCTCTAGGTGGGTCTCTAAATAGATAGTCCTCTCTATGTGGGTCTCTAAATAGATAGTCCTCTCTAGGTGGGTCTCTAAAAGATGAGTCCTCTCTAGGTGGGTCTCTAAATAGATGAGTCCTCTCTAGGTGAGTCTCTATATAGATGAGTCCTCTCTAGGTGAGTCTCTATATAGATGAGTCCTCTCTAGGTGAGTCTCTATATAGATGAGTCCTCTCTAGGTGGGTCTCTATATAGATGAGTCCTCTCTAGGTGGGTCTTGGCACAAACACGTTTGGGAACCCCTGCCCTTAGCAATGTTGTAAAACCAAAACTAGACTTGATAGACATTACATACAAGGTAGTATATCAGCATAGCGTTTGTTAGTTTGTTTTCTTTTTATTAAAGCTCGATCGGGTTGGCTTCTCACAACGAACTATGCAACATTATTGTAATAAAATCACATAGCACAAGGTCAATGTATCGCCTGTGCTATGGCAATATGTGAAATGTGAAACTGTCTCACTACAGTGTAAACGTAGTGAGACAGAAGAACAAACTCACTCGTGGAGAGTGCAGTTCAAGCCATATGCAAACATGCATTTTAAGCAAATCTATGTGTTACACAACGTTATGCTTACGAACCTGCGGTGTACCTGAAGTTGTATCCCACCTTTGCGTGTTCTGTAGGAATTGTTGACACTCCACGTGCTGCCAGCTCATAGCGGCGTGTATGAATATTCCTCAGACATATTACATGTCTACTAAAATAAATATTAAAAGATCAAAAACATGTTCTTAGTTAAGGATAATTTTACATAATCCATGTCTAATAAATAGGGAGTGCGTTTTCGGTATGGGGCGCCATCCGTCCGAACCAGTCGGGCTTGCAGATCATTGGTCCCTACCAGTATTGCACTGCTGACCAAACTGGAAAACTAAACTAACTTGACCTCAGTGTGAGAGGATGTATGCTGCTCCTCCTGCTCCTATTGCCAATATACAGTATGCATCACCTGAATGTTCGCTTCACTCACACGTCTCCCCCCTCCTCTTCACCCTTCTTCTAGGCGGTTTCCTGGTGACCAAGAAGATGCTGGACATGTTCAAGCGTCCCACAGACCCTCCGGAGTATAACTACCTCTACATGCTGCCCACTGGTGTGTTCGTGGGCGGCTATTCAGCGGCTATGCAGGCCGGATACAACATAGAGCAGGTGCCTAGACGCAACATGGGTCCCCACGGCTCACGGTTCATACTTGAAATAATGTGGTTTTTATCTAAATCATTGTTTCTGGCTAATAAAATCCCTCATATGCAAATAAATCCCTCATATTTCAGTCCACAGCAAATGGTCATATGAATAGATTTGTAATGCAGAAATGTGCATAAAGTGTGTGAAGTTAAATGTTCAAGGTGTTTTCCAAAATATTAAAATACTTTTATAATGATTTAAAAAAAATTGTTTAAATAAGCAGGCTGTAACCCACCATGTTGTCTCTAGTTGTTATAAAGAAGTCTTCTTCTTCTTGGTTAAATAAGTAGGCTGTAACCCACCATGTTGTCTCTAGTTGTTATAAAGAAGTCTTCTTGGTTAAATAAGCAGGCTGTAACCCACCATGTTGTCTCCCTACAGATGATGTACCTTGGTTCGGGTCTGTGCTGCGTGGGTGCTCTGGCGGGCCTGTCCAACCAGAAAACCTCCCGTTTGGGCAACGCCCTGGGCATGATGGGCGTGGCCGGGGGCATCGCTGCCACCCTGGGCGCCCTGAAACCCAGCCCCGAGCTGCTGGCCCAGATGAGCGCCGCCATGGCGGTCGGAGGAACGGCCGGTGGGTGTGTGCGTGTGTGGTCGCCGCGGGTAGCTCCGTTTCGTGTGTGTGGTCGTGGGTGCCCCGTTTTCTGTGTGTGTGTGGGGAATTGCTAAAGCGGTTGAAGCCGTGTGTGTGTGTGTGTGTGTGTGGTTGCACATTGCCCCGTTTGTCGTGTGTGTGTGTGGTCGCGGGTTGCCCCTTCTAGTGTGTATGTGTTGTGGTGGTTGCGTGTCGCCCCGCTTTGAGTCTGTGGGTGTGGAAGTGTAATAGCGCTTAAAGCTCTGTGCGTGTGTGTATGTGCGTGCGTCCGTCCATGGAGGTCGTGAAAGTGTAATGGCGCTTGAAGATGCTTATGTTTGAGTGTGTGTGTTCATTCGTGTCTGGTTGTGTGCTTCATTAGAGAGCGGGTGGCAGTTGGAAGTGGCTTGAGGCTCCGCGCGCGCACGTGCCTTGCCTGGCCGTGTTAAGCAGCAGGTGTGCTGTGTGCAGAGCACCTCTCTGTGATGTTGAGATCAAACGAAACATGACTAACTGCTGGCCGAACGCTGCAGCGCCTGTAAGGGCCCACGTCTCTTGAGTCATACTCACGTCTATGTCTGTCTCTTCTCTCTCTCTCTCTCTGTCTCTCTCTCTGTCTCTGTGTGTGTCTCTCTCTTCCCTCTCTGTGTCTCTGTCTGTCTCTTCTCTCTCTCTCTCTCTCTGTCTCTCTCTCTGTCTCTGTGTGTGTCTCTCTCTTCCCTCTGTGTCTCTGTCTGTCTCTTCTCTCTCTCTCTCTGTGTCTCTCTTCTCTCTGTGTGTATCTGTCTCTTCCCTCTCGCTGTGTCTCTGTCTCTCTCTTCTCTCTCTCTCTGTGTCTCTCTCGGTCCAATTTGAATACAAATTGTTCCAATAACAAAGTGAAAGACCAGACTAAACTAGGAACTGTGTTTCCAGATGTCCAGCTTAACACTGTGGAGCTATTTAACATGCAAACACACACATATATATATATATATATATATATATATATATATATACACATACACACACACGCAGGCTAACTGACAAACACAGAATTGTCCTGCAGACAACCCTCATCAACAGCACCTGGACCTTCAAAATGACCTATTTCCCAGCAGAGTGTGTGTCTGAAGAGGAAGGGGGGGGCGGGGGTGCCGACTCTTCCCGAACATCCAGCTAACAAATATTCTGGTTAATATTGTTGTGTCACTGTTACTCCACAGAATTGGTAGTTCAATTCAAAGCTCTGGCCAGCTTGATGAGGTATGTTAGCCAGTAGCTCATGTAATTACTATAATGTGGCATTCATGTAACATGAATCATATTTCAGCTGAGGTATTTTCATAAGCCCGCTAGATTCAAAGATTGCCTGACCATTACACTTAATTAAATAATGTTTTTTATTCCGTTTTAATATCGGATAAGTTGTTTATACAGTACTAACACATCTGTGCATTATGCTGCATGTGTGTTGGTTGTGTCTGTTACTATGGTGAGTCTATGGTGGTCATGAACTACTAAATACCCCTTACTTTGCCTCCAGATGGAATGACTAGACAATGTAAATGTGTGCGTGCGTGCGCGCTTACGGGCACGCCTGTGTTTGTACGTGCATGCATGTCTTCATTAACACAGGAGGGGGTTGTCGGGTGACAACCTTGTAAATCCAAGAAGCACACTTTTCAGGAGAGGCAAAACAAACCATGCTCTTCAGAATAAAGGTCCATAATCAACAGGGTGCCTGCTGAGCCCATAAACTCCCAAATCGTATTAGAGCTAGGGATGGGCACGAGTGCATTACATTAATCTCTCAATTTAAACGAATAGGCTACGTAACATGATGTACAGGTAGTCTGGAACCAAACAACTCTAGGTTTGATTGATGCAGTCTGAGTCTGACCAAACAGCCAATTTGTTCCTATCCATGGTTCCTATCTGCCATTTTGTCCGTCAAACAATACTTTCCGCCTGTCATCCCATCAACGTCTCAGTTAAACATTCAATTGAATTGTAACGTTATGAATACAGTTCTTACAATTTTCTGAAACCGGGAAAACTGTAGCCTACGTACATCCAAACACATGGCGTGTGTTTTAAGGTAATACACATACCGCCATCTTTATTTTTCTCTCTCTCACTCTTGTTCTTCCCTTTAATGCCCCGGCTGCGGCTGCATTTTACGGTATCCTAGTATTTTTGTAGATGCTTTGTGGACGTTATGACCCAGCAATATACGTTCTAGTTTCTTTCACGTACAAGATCCCTTTCCCCCCTTCCCCCGAATGCAAGTACTCGAGTACTCGCTCATTTTCTCTGTCGGGTACTCGAGCAGTGAAACTGACCAAAATGCACATCCCTAATTAGAGCTGTGTCACCTTATTGTACAGTAGGGCACAGTTTATTGTTCAGACAGTTGTTTTCTGTCTTGGCACCACAATGGTGGAACGAGCTTCCGGCAACAGTCTGCTGGCTGTTGTAATGTTTTTTGATTAAAATGTTTTCTGCTCTACTCTATCTACACTTTCTCTCTCTGAATGTGATACCTTGACATGGTAGTTGATATTAACTTTACTAATATAATGTTGGTTGCTTACAATTGCTGGTGTATGACCTGTCCAACTTGACAAATGTACGTGCATGTAAGTCACTTTGGACAAAAGCGTCATAAATGGTGATATGTAGCATAGTAACATACAGAATATAACAATGGAACAATATTAAACACTGGATGTTAACTATTATTGTAAGTGTGTGTTTGCACGCGTGTTTGAGCGTGCACGCACGCACTCATTCTCCATATGACTCCCCTAACAACGGCGTCTCTCCGCCCAGGCCTGGGCATCGCCAAGCGGATCCAGATCACAGACCTTCCCCAGCTGGTGGCAGCCTTCCACAGCCTGGTAGGCCTGGCTGCCGTGCTGACCTGCGTGGCCGAGTACATGGTGGAATACCCCCACTTTGCTGCCGACCCCGCCGCCGCCAACCTCACGAAGATCATAGCCTACCTGGGCACCTACATCGGAGGGGTGACCTTCAGCGGATCCCTGGTGGCCTACGGGAAACTGCAAGGTGAGCGATTCAGGTTATTTACGCGCCGCGAGTGTCAGAGCGGGAATATGGAGCTAATATTGCTTTAAAATGGTCTACAGTTTAACAGACTGTATTAATCAGCTGACATCACTGGTGATGAGGGAGGTGGGTGGGGGCTGACCTAAATGTCTGCCTCCTATCTCTAACGGCCTGGGTGTCATGGCTAGCCTCGCGATACCATCCTGATCTCAGTTTAAGTTTTCGCCCTGAGAATCAGTCTGGAAAGCCTAGGAATCATTTTGAATGTGTCCGAGTAGCAACTGAACTTTCCAATCAGCGTCGTGTTTATAGCTGTACGGGTGTGGTTTCGGTGTGCCGACAGCGAAAACGACCAGATGTTTCATCCAATCAACTGCAAAGTATTTTTTTTGTACCTGCCATTCACAAACCCGTTCAATGTACGGCTCCCCAGATGGCCTTGTGACAATTCCTCTGGCATGTCAGGTTATGTCATGGCAACAAGTCAACATATTTAATAGTAACTGTACTGCTTGCCCAATTTAAACTACATGGGCTGCTTTTGGCCTTAATATATAGTGTGCATGTCTGTCTGTACATATACACTTTGTGCACGTGTACACACACACCCTGTAGTCAATTTCCAGTCGTCTCTGAAAACTGGAACTCATTATTCCGAAGAGTGTTCCCTCGATCGTTGTCTCTGCTAGAAACCTGGGGAAACCTGATGACAGCGATTAGAGAGGCCCCCCCTGCTCTCCCGCTGGCCCGTAAACAAGTCCCTCCATCTTTACTGTGGCTTTGTTGGTCTGAAGGGCTTATACACAGCTACATATGAAAGGCTACAGCTGCAGGGCTGCTGCAATTGGTTTTCATTTCTGCATTTTAATTGCGCAACATTAGACATTGTATTAAAGGTGCAGTGTATGAATTGCAACCAATAATAACAGTGTAGGAGAATTGGTTAAAATCTGACAGAGCACTGGTCATACTTTACTCTCGCTCAATCTACAGTGCATCCGGAAAGTATTCACAGTATTTTGTTATCTTACAGCCTTATTCCAAAGTTTATATATTTTTTTCCCTCTAAATTCTACACACAATACCCATAATAAAAAAGTGAAAATAAAATGTGTTTGAAATAAAAAGGAAAAATCACATGAACTTAAGTATTCCCAGCCTTTGCCATGACACTCAAAATGGAGCTCAGGCACATCCTGTTTCCAATGATCATCCTTGAGGTGTTTTTACAACTTGATTGGAGTCCACCTGTAGCAAATTCAGTTGATTGGACATGATTTGGAAAGGCACGCACCTGTCTACAGTATATAAGGTACCACAGTTGACAGTGCATGTCAGAGCACAAACCTTGCCATGAAATCCAAGGAATTGTCTATAGACCTCTGATACAGGATTGCATCAGGGCACAAATCTGGGGAAGGCTACAGAATGATTTCTGCAGCTTTGAAGGTCCTGATGAGCGCATTGGCCTCCATCATCTGTAAATGGAAGACGATACTTTAGCTCCTTGTACTCTTTTGCGCGTTCAGCCTTCTTGTGCGTAGGCTTAACTGTTTTTTTTCTTCAAAGCGAGCCGCCGAT
The DNA here is from genome assembly GCA_025399935.1 of Amblyopsis rosae. Lineage (NCBI taxonomy): Eukaryota > Metazoa > Chordata > Actinopteri > Percopsiformes > Amblyopsidae > Amblyopsis > Amblyopsis rosae. The sequence continues at coordinate 12,258 of JAODTR010003651.1, forward strand.
TAGATTCATACCCCGATCACGTGAAAACTCACCATTCAGCGCTTCAAAGCGTGTCTCTTAACTGCAACTGGAGATTTATTAGGCTACATTAAAAAAGTAATATACACACAATGATGGTTAACTTTGTGATGCACGGTTCACGTGCGTGCCGAACCGTGAGGAGTGGTCCATACGGGTCACGGATCAACTACAGTTCGTTAGCCCACTGCTTCAGCTGCAATACTAGATACAATACTAAAATAACTACATTTGCCACTAGATAATTGTATGTATGCATGTATCGAATGTATTTTTATTAAATGATGTGTAAACAATGCGACATCACCATAGCAACTGGCATTCAGTTTATTTCCGTCTGACTTTTTAATGCCTGCCGACCAGTAAGTGTCTGCAGTGTGAACGCAGAATTAGGCTCATCAGTGAAAAGGCTGAATGATGATCCGTGTGTGTGTGTGTGTGTGTGCAGGTGTACTGAACAGCTCCCCCCTCATGCTGCCGGGGCGCCACATGCTGAATGCTAGCCTGTTAGCGGCTAGCGCTGGAGGAATCATCCCCTACATGATGGACCCCAGCTACACCATCGGCCTGACCTGCCTGGGCTCAGTCTCGGCCCTCTCTGCTGTCATGGTAACTACGGCTGTGTATTGGCAAGAATCTGGCGATGTGTTGCGTTTCCGTTATCACGATACAGGGGCCACGGATCGTAGTTCTACAGTGTATTTGTATAGGTAGTCATACAGTACTGCGTAGCACCTAGTGTTTTTACATGATTTGTTGACCGGGGAGCCTTCCCCACGTAGCCATAGTGTGTGCATGCATAATGCCTGAGCAGAATCACTGTAACATCCCTTGGTTTCATTGGCTGAGAGAAAATAACAAAATAATTTCCGATCATTTACGAAGGCGGTCGAGTGTAGTGTCCTCGGTGTTTGACTTCTAGCTGAAATGTTGTTGGTTTGAGCCCCGGTGTACTGTATGCCTGAAAGCATCTCTGAGCAACATGCCACCTCTTTTAGTGCTTAACAGTTACAACTATGGGGGCAGGATGGTCTAGTGGTCTGGGTGTTGGGTTCGAAACCCCTCGAATAGCCCTGCTCTAGGATTACAGCTAGCTAACGGCTAGCTAATGGCTTTCTAACTAACGGCTAACTAAATGCTGTCTTCCCTCCCCCAGGGCGTGACCCTCACGGCGGCCATCGGCGGGGCCGACATGCCGGTGGTCATCACGGTGCTGAACAGCTACTCAGGCTGGGCGCTGTGTGCCGAGGGCTTCCTGCTCAACAACAACCTACTGACCATCGTGGGGGCTCTGATCGGCTCCTCCGGAGCCATCCTGTCCTACATCATGTGCGTGGTAAGTGGGAATCGTTGCGGCGTAGTTTGCTTTCTGCCGTGGGCTCGCGTTCTGGCGACACCTACGGCCAGACGGTGGTACTGCATGCGAGTCGTTCTTAACACCAAACAATTACTGTGGGGTCGTTTTTTTCTGTATTCTTTGTACTCTGGATTATTTCAGGGTTGTCTTGCCATGCATTTCTCTGATGGCCACTAGGGGGGACTCTAACTTTACTGTAGTTGCCGATGGCTCCCATATCACTAAAGGTCTGTCACTGCTTAGATATTTATTTGTTTTAGTTTCATTCTTTCTTTTTTTTTTCAGATATATTCTAATTTTTTATGGGAATTCCTTCATTAAGGAATGTGTCTTCCGTAAGCGACTTAAAAACCCACCTCAGAATCCACATTGGGACCCCAGCCACTATTCTCCCTACCCTTAGCACTCAACTAAAAAAGCTCTTTAAACTTCCATCCTGTAAAACAAAAAAACAACAAGAAAATATTTATTTCCTGGTATGTTAGATAACATACGTTGTAAATGTATGCAAACAAAATTAACTCTGAAGGACATGCTCTCGTCTTCTATCCTAACAGAATGTCGGTTGCGTACGACAACTGATGTGTGATCTCTATTGACAGATGTGCTGTTTGTAAGTCGCTCTGGGCAAATGTGTCTGCGAAGTGCCATAAATGTAATGTGCCCACTGAGTAATTCTGTTCTGTGGTGATAACTTGTAAATGGGGCCGAAACACTATTCCAGGCCATGAATCGCTCCCTGGCAAACGTCATCTTGGGAGGCTACGGCACATCTTCCACCGGCACCGGCAAGCCAATGGAGATTACGGGGACGCACACAGAGGTCAACGTTGATCAGACTGTGGAGATGATCAAAGACGCTCAGAGCATCATCATCACTCCAGGTAATATACACACGCGCGCGCACACACACACAAGCACAGGTCTACGTTACAGAGCGCGTACGGGTTTGGGAAATCACTGTGGGCAGAGAGCACATCTTGTTGCTTTCAGTGTTGAGCCACACACACCATGGCGAGAGTCTCAAGTCTCCCACTGCACACGCAGTGACAGTTCCGCAAAGTGATTCTCTTTCAGGGGGCACGCGCGCACACACACACACACACACACACACACACACACACACGTGCACACCATGAAGGTCCTAAGTGTGAAATAAAAGCTCTGCTCTCCTGTTACTTTGCCAGTCACATGTTTGCAGACTTAGCAAAGCATGGTTTCTGTTCCTTTAATCTTATCTTGACCCTGGCTGGATCACCGTCATGCAAGGCTAATTGCCTAGCCTTGCCTTCATTGCTATACAATAAACGCATACACACTTAAACGCACATGCCCAACAATCCACCAGCAGTTTTGGTTCTTTACAGTTGCATCATAAAAGGTAACAACGTTGTCACTAGTCTGCCCCCAGTGGCCATCTGATACGCATTACACCTTTTTAAGTGGATGTGATTTGCTGTGTTTATGTAAATCACACGCATTGTGCGATTTTTTCACTGTGGTCCTGTTATGCTTTTGTTAATCTAGGACTTGTGGCTGTTTATATATTTCTCCCTCATTTTGTTGTGTGTTATACTGGCTGGCTGTGATGTAATCCCCTCACCGGAAAGAGCCAGCTCACAACTAATCATCATCTCGTTTTGTTGCCTAAACGTTTGACGGTGCAAACTATAAAGTATATGATTTTTCCAAGCAAAAGACTGGAACATCCGTCCATTCGTCCTTGGGTTTGTCATTTTTGTTTTTGGTACAGACCAACAGGATCTCCTATCCTCACGCCAGATTGCTCCTCACCAAAGTGTTGCCTTACAGACTAGGGTACATGTAAACACAGACTCCAGCCATCCAGCCTGCTAATCTGTGATTCTAGCCAGACTGCTGCAGTGCCTGTACACAAAACTACCTCTTCAGAGGAAACCGCAGGCTGTGTTTAAGGAGCTGGGTTTCAATGTGAATCTAATAAAAGTATTAATATTTTAATATTATTTATTTTAAATTATATATTTTTGTAATTTTTATTTAAATGATTCATATTATTTTAGTCTAAGGTTAAAACAAGTCAAAGTGGGTATCTCTCTTTTGTGTCTAAACATTTTGAACGGGTCAGATACTGAATTATTTTATTTCGTTGGAAAGAAACCTAACCGGGCCAACAAAGCCCTAAACTTGCTGTTTCTTTGGTGGCATTTGAAGCAAAGAATGTCACTTAATGAATGTACATAATGTTTAAAAATGATATCGGGTTGGTTCCACTGCCGGTGTGTATAAATAGATGTAAGATGCAGTACTTCATTTCTGTCCTTTGCAACTGGTAGCAAGCAGTAGGCTATCTAGTGGCAGCTCTCGTCCAATCACTCACCACCTTGTTTCCATGTTTACCATTCACACTAATTGGAACTGCCAAGAGTCACTTTGCTGATTGACATATGTGGAAACGGTTAAGGTTTTGCACGATAAACATGTCGTGTTGGTTGCTGGCTGGACTGTGTGCTTGTTTTCCTTAGAGGGGAAACGCTTGCTTCAGACTGAAAATGGTTGGAAGCACAAAAAAGAAACAGATTTGTGATGAATATAAATGAATAGCATTATATTGTTAAGATGGCTGTTGTGACTGGCTGGTTGTGACGAGGTCAGCAATCGCCCCCATTTGATGGGTGTGTATATATTTGTGTGGGTGTGTGTATAATAATTGGTGGTCTAACGGTTCATCAAATCCACAGTTCGGTTCATATCGCGGTTTTTGAGCAACGGTTCGGTTCATATCGCGGTTTAATGTTTTTTTTTCCCCTTTGAGCGGTATAATCTGGGAATTCTTTCTGGCCTTGATTACATTTGTTCTGTAGAATAGTCTTCTTTTTTTTCTATACATTCTGCCTCTAGATGGCACACTAGCACCAGCTTCTCAGCCAAACAAGAACACTGTTCTTGTTGCCGCCCACACATGCAAATATGAGATCGGATTACATTGCAACACCCTGTTAAGGACAATATTCCACTATATCCTTAACATAGAAAAAAGTTATTGTTTGCTGTTATCTTCATGTTTAAAATAGACACATTTTTACAAATCATCAATTTGGAATACTAAAAAGAACACTGTAGCTTCATTGCTACAAGTTACACAATGCAAGCAAATTAACGAACAGTTGGGAACCACATGATGGCAAAACAGACAGCGGCCAAAGACTGGATTAAAAATAACCTGGCAGTTTTGGCCAGCTCTCATACCTTGGCGGACATCATGGATAATGTATGGACACACGTCAGATATGTTTTGTGAAAGAGACGCTCACAAGAAAGGTAACTGCTGCGTCGTGCCTAACCCACCCACGGAGGTGACACAGTATTTGTGTGTGTGCGCTGCGCGTCTTTACATTTCTCAGCAAAATGACACGGCACACATTGATGTTTCTAAATAAAGTGTGAGATTATTCCACATTGTTTCGCTTGAGTGGAGAAGCGAAGGCAATAGGCACCCGTTGCCATAATCTGACATACACATGCATATTAAAAACCACTGCTTAGTCGGTCAAATGAAGCATGTAGGACAGCCAAGACTTTGTAAAATATGAATGCAAATAATAATACAGGGCAGAGTAGAGCTAATAAAATAATTGTGTTAAAGTTAATTCAGTTCGTCAAATGCATTGATCCTCTTGGTAAATTATTCTGCAAATGGTTTGATATTCTGAAAACACTCAGCATTACGTAGTCTTGGTGTGGCCCTCTGTGTGAAGGGAAATCATTCAAATTTAGACATGTCCACTTACACTTTCTGCAAAAGAGTCCAAGTGTAATATGCCGTGTATAGCAGGCCATAAAGTGTTGTCTGGGTCAAATCCCAATATTTAAGTGTAAATATTAATGCGCATGTGTGTACAGTATGCATGTTTGCCTGCACTGTTTCTTCTCGCTCTTTCAAACATAATCTAAATAATATGCTAAAGATAATCAAGTGATCAATACCACCTGTGGAACTAGGTCTTCTACACAAGACAACGTATCTATCGCATCTCTAGTTGTCATACACTGCCTACCTGCTGTCAGTCATCTCAAATTTGCATTCTGGGACTTTTCAACTCAAGAACAGAACAGAGTGTAAATTCCCTGTATTGATAAGTGTAGTGTGTGGTTTGCGTATCGTTTAGCAGCCCATGGAGCCAGGCTTCACAGAAGGAGACATGTAGATTATTTCCAGAATGCTAAGATCCATTATATTGGTTTTCTTTTGAACTGTTTTGCTCATGTTGTTTCATACTGAAGTGGCGGAAGCGGGCGCACACAACACAGGGACAACGTTCTAGCCTCGAGAACACATGAACGCTGTTAGCTGTAGCCAGGTCTTATGAGGGATTTAGAGTTGTCTGTTCAGTATATAAAACTGCCGGAGACCTGTCAACTCTCTTTCCTGCTTTAAAAAAATGAAACTCTTTATTATTTAAGCTTTTATTTTTTATTTATTTATTTTAGATTTTAGGATTGAATTATTTATTTAGCCCAGCTTACATGCTGCTTTCATTCCAGTATAATGTTTGCTTATGATTTACTGGTGTATGACGTATTCATCTATTGATGGATGTAAATGCAACCACAAACTGATTGTGTGGTACTAATTGCACACATTTGATTCCAGTAGCAGTTTTTCCGACAATGTAACATCACAACTTACTATTTGTGTATGCTTAACATGTTTCTCTTGCTTGTACTGTTAACAGGTTATGGACTCTGTGCCGCTAAGGCTCAGTACCCTATCGCTGAACTGGTGAAGATGCTTTCAGAAGCTGGCAAGAAAGTCAGGTACAAAGGTCACTTAATTGAAACTGGGTGCCATTAAAATGACCGTCATTTTCATTACCTACTTCTCATAAACAAAAAATTATTCTGAAAATATACAAGAGGCTATGAGCTAAATTGCTCTGTTGTTGCTTTAAATCTCAGATCTAATCATTGTATTTATTTTATCGGCTGGAGCATATTATTGACACAGAATCAACAGAATCATTGTATTTACAGAGACGAGGAGATGAGGTCAATTTTCAGTGTGCTAGTGACAAGCTGTCCACCATCTGTGAGGAGGGGATTTTGCCGTACCATGTCAAAGGCGGTGTGCGTATTTTCTAGTAGCACTAAACGGCTTAAAATCAAATATGGAACGCCTCCTGTTTTGCTCAGTGTTTTTACATGTGGCACAAACGTGCACAATTCTCATCCAAAGCCCCGCCGCTTTTAGTTACTGTAACTAAGTTAGACAAAACCGCATAGTAGTACGCTATGGCTGTGATCTAAATGTCCACTCAGTAAGCCCCATGTTGTAGTGTGATAGTGAAATACCAAGTGTTGACGGAAGAAGAAGAAAGCCGTTCGATTAGATTTCTCCGATATATAAATGCTGTATACAACTTCAGAAGGGCCACGTTTTCCTTAAGTCTCACAAATGAAGTAGTAAACTCACCAATGTGTGATTTTTATATTTTGTTGTTTTGGGGTCTACGGTAATGATGCTAATGTTTGACCAGGACTAATGTTGACACGTAACGTTACTGTAGCTCTGTGCAAAGCAGGCAAGCCTTCTTCTTCTTCCCTGTACTCTTATGTAATCTGCTCATGACATCACGGCCTATGACACAGAACAGACAGTTGCTGTCGGGCGCTCAACTGTTGTTGGAGGACAGGGCAAAAAGAGGCGGGGCTTGGGATTGGTCAATTAGCACCTGAGCCGAGCACTCGGTCGAGTCTGCGATATCCGTACCTGCTGCTCAGGACGGCCACATCAGATACTGCATCTGATATACCGGTAGTGTTTTGCCAGCCCCTCACACCGGGGGTGGGACATAGTGCCACCTAGTGGCCACGTTCTGCGCTGCCACAACTGCTGCGTTTCTCCAATAAACAGTTCAACCTGTAAACGGTAAGTGCAGCTTTAAAAGGGTTCGAGGGCACAGGGGTAGGGACACGGCTATCGATGACGCAGATTGGAAGACCGGTGCGCAAGGAAAGCTAAAAAGAAAGTAAAAAAAAAAAGTGTTAAGCAGGGCAGAGGGAGGGATGGAGAGAAAAGGAAGGGGGAACTCTGAGCGGAAGCTTCTGTAATTGTCTGCCCTGCTCGTTTGATCCTGCCTGCCGCAGCTGCTGCTACTTAGGGCATTTGCAGTTGATTAGAGGGAAGTGGGTGGTCAGAGAGAGGGAGAGACGGGGAGATGGAGAGATTCAGGAAGACGGGGGGAACAAAATGTATGCGCCAGAGACGGACGAGAAACGTCTTATTTCTTAATAATTCGTCGTCCCATTCACTGCCCCCCGATTCCTCACGCACGGGCCCTGATGCTAATCTGCCTGTCTGGATGACACGGACTGTTGCGTCTCAGGCTGTACGCAACGACGTGGAAAACAGTCCTCCACTAGCTGCTGGTCTAACTAACGCCACACCCAACGTCCAGCATTGTCCCTTACACGCGTGTTCTTGCATTGCTATGTTGAACACAGCAGTTAAATGTGGCATCGCTGATTGTAAGATAGTAAACTGCTAATTCTGCATGTATATCCACGCAATCTGCTAGCTGACCATTCTATGCGCGCTGAAAAGAAAATTCCTACACAGCCCTGTCTCTGTAAATGGGGAACACAAACTGGTTTTTTGATAAAGTTCAAATATCGACGGTCTTTAATCTGTAACTACTTCGGTGACGTGTGCGGTGACGTGTGTTGCCGTTGTGGGGTAATATCGTTCCAGAGTCCTCAGCTAGTCTGCCGGGCGGACAGCCCTGCCATTCCTGCTCATGTGACTTCGTCCGCGGTGAAGTGACAAGTAGCTTGCGCCAGGCGGTGTTGCCCGGCTGTAGTTTAGAATTGTATAATAAATGTTCATGTATGTTAGTGTTCCCCCTGACCCCCCCCCCCCCCCCTTCAACCCCTTCACCCCTCTCCCCGCATTTCCCGTCTTTTTAAGCCCGTTTATGACCCCTGGAAGCAGGCTGTTAAAGCAGGACCTTGGTCCTTTATTCTGGCTGAACATTTATAACGTCCAGCCCTATTATAAGAGGACCCCTCACAATGGGTCCATTCTTACAGTCGCTGAAATGCTAAATAAAAATGTGAGAATGGGCAGTTACTACTCAGAACATCTAATATTGGCATGACTTGATTGACATCGCCCTTATGTCACTTAAGTCAACTTTGTTTCAGCTGTTAGGGACACCTCTATGATTTAGTCGCTTTGCTGATGTCAGTAAATATCCAGAAACATGCTACAATTCATAGTTTTCTTGGAATGACGTTCTGGAATGATGCCATGGATACTTACTTACTCTTACTAAATGACATGTGGATTTAACTTTCTAGGAGGAGGGAGAAAAAAGCACATGCTAATCCTTGATGCTAATAGGCTAATGGTTACGACGGTCAAAGGTTGTGTGTCAGTGTATGAGACTCTAGAGTCTTTCGGTCCATTAGTAATGATAATTTTGTGCTTTTAAAGGTTTGGAATTCACCCTGTCGCTGGACGAATGCCTGGTCAGCTTAATGTGCTTTTGGCGGAAGCCGGCGTTCCCTATGACATCGTCCTGGAGATGGAGGAAATTAATGAGGACTTTTCTGGTAAGACCCATCCCTTCCTGTCTAGGAGTACAGGGCTAGACAGGAACTAAAGTAAAAATCCACGACTTTTTCACGTATAAGATATTTCAGCTTGGCTGCTGTTTCTCACTAAATAATAATTCAGCCTTTCCATTTGCAAATCTGATAGTTTTGTAATCTGGTGGCTAGAAGCAGCGATTCTGGCAAATGTACGTAAACATCATCCAGCCATGGCTGGTCCACCAGAGAAGTTTGGTAGAATTAAATGGAGAGAAATCTTTAAAATGTCATCATTATTTATTTTCTTCACAACAAATAATTACTTTCTTCCTGTTTTAATTTTTTTCTGTCCAACCAGATACGGATCTTGTCCTGGTTATCGGTGCCAACGACACGGTGAACTCGGCCTCGCAGGAAGATCCCAATTCCATCATTGCTGGAATGCCTGTTCTGGAAGTCTGGAAGGCCAAGCAGGTGAGATGTTGGTTTGCGCACGGAGAAGGCTACAGTACTATAGCTAGCCGACCAAATTCCGACTCCAAAATGATTGAAGTGTTTCGTGAATAAACAAAAATATAGAGCATATTCTCCTTCTAATGTTAGTTAATATGCAGTCAATTAGTTCTAATACGGCAAGTTAGAAAGGTACATTTCTAGGAGAAAATGAAAGTTTGTATTTCTGCTCTTTGTTTTGTTATGATTATAATTGTTGTGCACCTTGCCGATCTGTTCATGTTCCCCCTGTGTGTAATCTCTTTTCTCTCGAGAGGACAGAGGCAACGTTTGCAAATAAGAACATGTTCTTCACTAACTTACCTGGTTAAATACATGTTTTTAAATAACAATGGGACCCCACAACTGTTGAAGTAAAAGTTCCCACCCAAAAGAGGGGCCTCTCTCACACACACACCCAGCACACACACATAGTCAGGGCCCAGGTGCGTTCCCATCCTGATCCCATTAGGAATGACTGTGCGTCTGTGGAATGAGGAGGTTCTGTGCATCCCCGCTGGCACTCCTCTGAGACCAGGGGTTTACTCTCCACTGCTCCTCCACCACTCCCCACTGGGGGGGGCAAATCACAGGCGAGCAACGACCTAAACTGGCCTCATAATGGTGTGAGGCAGGGCTTCCTTGTCTCAGACGCCTCGCATCATGTCGCCGCCTCTCGATGTTTGTGGTCGTGTGGTAAATCTATGAACTTGATTTTAGACTTGCTGTGTACGTATTTGGTTTCACGGTGATTCCCTCCCGGTGAGAGAACAGCAGCTATTGTGTTTTGAATGGTTTAGACGCTGGTTAAGATGCTGCTGCATGAGTCCATGCAGTGTGGATGAGTTAAGGGATGTGTTAACTTGGTTATGCTCCCCAGTGACTCCCTCTTTGCCAGCATCCACCACCTTATTGCCCATTGCTACAGGTGGAAAATGATCTTTGCGTGCCAATAAGCGGCTGCTTTGTGGGCTCAGGATGTGGGGGAGATGATTGGACAAGCTATATCTTACTTTCTTTCGCTAAGTCTAGGGACTTTTCAGCCGCCCCAGGTTTTGGGTGTTCCATGTGTGATATTGTATCTCAAAAAGAAGACTTGTTATTTTAATGTATCTGTTAGTGCCAGCGATGGTGGTGGTGGGGGGGTGGGGGGGGGTGCTGCTCTCTCCTGGTTGCGTGCCCTGAACAGAACCTGTTTCTTGTGGTGCCGATTGCTACACAGCTGAACAGATTTAGCTTTGGTTGCAACATTGTCCCAAACGGAAACCATCTGCTCTTGTGATTTATTTACTGTGTGAAGTAGAATGGTAGGGTGTCCGTATGTCGTGTCACGTGTGTTTGTGTGCTTGATTCTTGTTGCATGTGATGAAATCGATGGTTTCGTATGTAACCGCGTTTTATACATTTCGGGTGACCGCCAGAGCTTGGCAGTCACACTGACTTCGCGAGAGAAGATTGCCAAGTGGTTACACGTTCCGGGGCAGAGAGCACACGTCACCAAGGTCACAGGTCACAGGTGACCTTGTCGATACAAACACTCGACCTGCTCATGCGTGCGATGGACGCCCAGGTGCTTGGCGCACCGCCACTGGCGGTCAGTAGAAATTAAATAGAACACCTAGTTACTGGTTACTGTGATTCGTTTCCACACCTCACTCAGACCTGCTGATTAGTTGTTTCATCGAGACTACCGCAGCTCATCTCCATCTGCCTGTCAACATACGGAGCAAAAATGGAGGTTTCTGCTTTGAGTTTTGAGGGAACAAGGCTAGTTATTAGTGTATGCAGGTTCAGGGGCTTCTGTCGACTCCCTGGAAAGGTGAACCACCAGACTATGCAAGTTGCTTTGGTTGAACGCGTCTGCTAGATTACCTAATTGTAAAATGGGTGGAGCAAAGCCTCCACAAATGGGAGAGAGCCAATCGCAAAGACGTTAGTGTCAGTTGTCCCGCCCTAACCGGTGGCACAGCACAGACATCAGAGAATCAGATAAATGTCAATCAAGAAGCTCAGAACCGTACACGGAGAATCTCCTGAGAAGAGGTATAAATAGAAGGGGGTGCAGTATATTAAAAATCATTAATATACAGTATATATGTCTTCAATGGATGCATTACATTTCGATATTTAGTTTGATTTCTCCTTAAGAAAATAAAATGATATTTGATCTAACGTTCTCCAACGTGTGTCTTTTTATCTTTAGGTCGTCGTTATGAAGCGTTCATTGGGTGTTGGTTATGCAGCTGTCGACAATCCCATCTTCTACAAGCCCAACACCGCCATGTTGCTGGGCGACGCCAAGAAGACCTGCGACGCGCTCCAATCGAAGGTCCGCGAGTCCGAGAACCAATAGGACGCTTGCTGCTTGCGGCAACAGAGGTGGGATGTCAGAACATGGTAGCTCATATTTGCTACCACCAGGAAATGAAGCACAGAGGACTGTCAATAAAGTTACCATTGTGGCGTATAAGAACTGTTACAGTATACCCCCACCACACACAAACACACACACACACTTAACCACACAGTATTCAATAATATAATCATGTATGTACATGTGAGAATGATTAGCAGTAGTCGTCAACCCCACCATTATTTGCATTGCATGTAAATCACATCACACAATTAGACATTTAGACACATGTAAGAGTTAACACTTCCATTAAACGCCACACATACATACACACACAAACACATACACACACAATTTATACATTCATGTCTTAAATGTGTGCTGTTAAAGGAAGGGCCAAGTTATAGAAATACTTTTTCACTTTATGTGAATATTCAACCATTTTGGTTCTTAAAATTTCAAGAGATAGTTTAATGAGAAGCATTTGATTAGACATCTAGTGTTGTTTTGCATTGAAATTCATTTCAGACACTAGTATAACTTTAAGGTAATAATAAAATGTGTAATAATTGTGGTGCTACAGTAAGAGGTTTTAGGAAATAGACAATAGCTATGTTTTTAGATCATACTACAGCTAGTTAGATCATACTGGCCAATCCACCTAGCATGACAAACATCTGTAGCGTTCATGTTTACTCTCACAATTACTATCTTATTGGCTCATGTAAAGGTATCATAAATACTTATGTGTTATGTGAGGTGATTTAGATATGGGTGTTAACAAATGTGTTTCCCCTTAAGATTTGTTTTCTGTACAAACAAAAATGAGCAGACTAGTGTGCCACTGCAGTTTACGTTGGGTGTTTCCAGTTTTTTTTTTTTTTACTGCTAACGAGAAGGTTTTTGTAATTTGACCAAATAGTTACAAATGTATAAGTGTGGATTGTTTTGTATCTTTATATCTAGTAATCCAGTAGTTTCTAGTCTGATGGTTTGCTTTTCCCGCCCGCTTTTCTAGTCTGGTTTTGTGACCCTTGGGTCTTCATTTGCATTAGTCATTTCCAATTACTTTAAAATCTATTAAACTATTTGTTTAGTATTAATATCCCATAATTGATAGTAACAATGAGAACAATCTTCGATAGCTCTTTTGTTGATTTGGATATATTGATACATTTTTCCTGATCCTGGTGTGTTGAAACTTTGTTTATAGGGGTAAAATGTGTACAGTAGGTGTCTCTATACTTTTACCTTTAAGTTAATATGGATATTATGTTGACTTCTCGCACTCCATTGTCCAAGTTGTCATTATTGTACTGCAGAATTATGAAGAACCATGGCAGAGGGTGTCCTTTTTGGGACCAATATTAAAAGAAATCCCTTAATCGCTTGGTTCCAACCACTGGTATGAAGGAAAGCTGAAATTAATCTGACTGGTTTGGTTTTTACAGCAATGAAGATCGCTATGATATAGGAGTTGGTGTTGAACATATGCTGCTGGTGTGTTGAGTGTTACACAGAAAATCAGATTGCCATTTATCGACCACAGTATGTTGTCCAGAAGGCTTTTGTTAAGAATTAATTTGCCAGTTTCACTAGGCAATATACATTTGTACCAGACCCCCAAATTGCCATGTCAAGGCACAAATGCCATCCTTATTCCATTAAAGGACTTTTTCCTCTGGAAGATGTTCCTCAGACGTGCAACAATATTAGATGAAGTTTAGATAAGAAATGAACCAGGCGTAGTCAAATTGTGTGGCTCTCTACACGGGACCTGGTGTAACCATAACAACTACCCTACCTCTTTATAGATCAGAAAATGACCAATTCACTTGACCAATCGCAATATGGTAATAACTTGTATGCATATAATATGTAACAGGCAGTTTGTGTCTATAAATACTTAACCCAATCCAATTAGTAATCTGACTTTGTGTAAACCTGAATTTACCAATTAACTTCCCTTTTATTGTGTTAATATTTTATTGTCAACCATAGGACCTCAGTTTACCACTATTAAAATTGTTGTCTTGGTGCAACTGATTGTGTAAAGTGCATGCCACTCAACTCAGTAAGTGCAGTTTAATCAGAATTGACCAATCCAAAGCCCCACCCCCTTTCGCCTGGCCTCAACAAGTAACTAGGTAAAGGGGCAAGGCTTGGTATCTGTCAATTGCATTGATATGGGTGTTCAGTTGCCATCTAAAATGGTTTGAACCCAGACATGCTTTTAAATCCTTGGGTGTGATTTAGTATCTTTGCCTGCTCCTTATTAATACAGTCATAGCATAGTTGTACAGTTAACACTGTAACTCAGTTAGAATAAAACCGTATAATGTTTCAATTGTACTTTGATCGATTATAGGATTATGTAATGATCACACTCATAATTGTTATGATAATTTAGGGAGATGAATTAATCATTTTATAATTCAACATTCATGCATTTGTCTTAATTATTTTCCACAAGAGTTTATTTTATTTTCTATAGAGAAGTTGTAATTTGTGTAGAGTCATTGATGATTTGAACTAAGGCTGGAGTATGTGTGTGAGTGATATGTCAGGGCCCCATATTAATGAGATGGAAAGTATTGTGATTGTATTATTTCCTCCAGTCCATCAAGGAATATTGTTCTAATAAACCTGATTTCACAACCAATTTAATCTGAGTGTTTCATATTGTCCAGTGTTGTTCAATTACCATCTTTTGTGTATTTACTAAGCAAATGTCAGCACCATGCTAATCTAGTGGAGAAATTGCATATTCCAGTAGCAGTTATTAGTTATGTCTTTTATGGATGGTTATATCCCCTTGTACCCACTAACTCTGTAGGAATTACCAAGCCTCCCTCGTACGCATACAAGGGTGCAGTATATCCCCTTGTACCCACTAACTCTGTAGGAATTACCAAGACTCCCTCGTACGCATACAAGGGTGCAGTATATCCCCTTGTACCCACTAACTCTGTAGGAATTACCAAGACTCCCTCGTACGCATACAAGGGTGCAGTATAGCCTCAGATATACAGACCCTGCATGTATATTCACCAAACAACTAGACTATGCTTGTTCGGTGGGCTTGATACACAGACAGCGGGACAATATAGTGTTCGTCTCTGATCTTCGTTCCAACAATAGAGTTTCTGGTAAATTTTCAATTTCAAACTTGAGAATAATTGAATAAAGAAATCCTCATTTATAGTGGCTTTAATATTCTAGAGATTAACAGGTGTTTTTCTGTTTTATTATTTTTGGTACACAGTTAATATTAATATTTTTAAGCTTAGCTATTAAATGTCCTTAAAATGTAAAAAAAAAAAAACCTGCACTGTGTTAAATGAGCCATCAAAGCAGCCAGGATTGCATGTGGCAGTTTAAGGTAATCTCCGTAACATCTAAGTGTTTCCATGCAGTATAAAGGATTGCATGCATCTGCCATAAGGGCTGGGAGAATAGCCCAGAGGTAAATATATTCCGGACTTGATTGCTATTCAGCGGCAGGGAGGGCCCTAGCCGAGGTACTCGAAAGGGAGTGGTGTCTCTCTAGATAGAGTAGGACGATTAGTGACTGGGTGTCTAAAGAGGGGGGTTGGTGTGTTTGGGATGAGGGTGGCTTCACTCCGTAACAAGTGGCACTCAGCGCTTATCTGTCTCGGGGGGGGGGGGCAGATCCGAGAGCTGTCACTCTCCACATGAGAGGCCACAGATGGTTGCACAGATTGAGACTGGAAAAATACAAATAAATATGGGATGACATCTTTGGTAGGTGTGTGTGCGTGTGTGTCTAACATGTAGAAACCTGTGTGTGTGGGTCATCCAAAATGTAGAAGCCTATTCCTTTGTTAATTTTAATTTTAGTCTTGTTTTTGAAGTTCTAACGCAGATACTACTTTGGGATGCCTGCAGGGTCTGGACAAATATGTTTCTAAAGTAATATAATAAATAATGGTTGCGTGAGTGCGAGAGAGAGGCTGTTTGTGATGAAGAACACAGATCCCTGGTAGATGGTCAACTGTGAGGTGACGGCCTGCTCCTCTAAGGACAGTCTATTGTCACACCACCAGTGTTTATCCCTGCATCTGCCAGCAAGCAACAGCCTCAATCAACCCTTCCCCAACCACCCTCCACCACAAGCCCCTTCGCTCACAGCCAGATATGTTTTGCCTGGCATTGCATGCGATTTGGAGCAGCGGACATTTAATGATTTGCAGAGGTTGTGTGTGTGTGTGTACTGTATGAGGATGAGCCTTTGAGATCCCTATGATAAAAGAACAATGTTTGTGTGTGTGTGTGTGTGTGTGTTTGTTCATTGAGGTGAGGGTGAGATGTTTTAAGAACAGTAAACGCAGAATCACAAATATATTAAGTTATGACAACAATTCAGGCGAGCAACCACGTTCCATAAATGATTTAATGATCGAGGAAATGGTGAGGTAGGAGGGCGGAGATGCGAAACAAGCGAAGCGTGTTCTTTTACATGATTATTTGTAGCGTTTTTATAGTGCTTTCACTATGCATTTCCATTGCACTCCAAAAACGCAAAGCGGAAAAAATACACATGCATGCGCCTTGCAAACATGGGAGTGTGTCCTCTCTGTCTGTGCAGTGTGCAACAAGCTTTTTGAGAAAATTACAGTTGGAGAATAAATTAAAGTTGTGGGTCTGTGAATAGAAAAGCATTACTCTTAATTCTTGTTATATTCTGTGATGAGTTCTAACCTCAAAACCTATCTACAGCTTTAAAACCACAGGCCTCCTCTGTCCATGTGCACGCACGTACGTATGCGCGTGTGTGCACGTGTAACTCTTGCTGAAAGGCTTGCAGATGACTCCTTTTTTGATCTGAGAGATGCATACATGATTCTTCCGCCACAGAATAGACTAGATTGATTTGTGGTGTGTGCGTGTGTAATTCTTTGTTTGCAAATTATCGTCTGTGTGGGTAGGTTAAACAGATGTGCCTGTTCTAAGAGAGATAATTCATACAAGGAGTAAAAGAAAATTGATAAAACTATGTAACTAAGCTTATTAAATACTGTACTTTGAAACCTGAACTATAATGTGAATGTATTTGTCCTGTGTTTTCTGAATGAATAAGATATACTATTAGTTAATATAATCAAAAGACAAATGGCTGTACAACTGCAAACTTGTTCAGAATTATATCTTTAAAATAAATTGTTGCAAAACATGTTTCATAATATTATGACCTCTCTGTTATTATGTTAGCTTTCTGGAGTGCCACACTTTGACGGAAAACAAATGGTGAGATTGTGAAGCTGCTAGACGGCACTAGCGCATTTGAGTCAAATAAAGAAATAAATGATGTTAAACAAAAGAGGAACCATTGCTATACTTCATGGTTATATTGGTCTACTAGCCGAGTCATTATCTGTTAAGGGCTCACAGTAAATCCCGGCTCTGTTACTTATGCTACATTATCTGATCTGGCATTTTGTCTGTTACTACTCTTCTAGCTATTCCAGAACCTTCTGACCCATGGGCCTTAAAATGTGTTGCTCATATTTACTTAAGGAAGGGTAAGGGGCATGTGCTATTAACCATAGATGTGATTGGTATTTTTGTATTTTGTATTTTTATTATTATTATAAGAAAGAAAATGATAAATAAGCATTCCACTCAGTCTGTCTCTGAAAACCACAGCTGGATACGCTACGGTATGCTAAAATACAATACACTTTATGTTCCCCTTGGGGAAATATGTTTAGGCCTCCCACTCTTCCTGGTTTTTAATACAATAACAAGACACACACACACATTCCACAGGAGAGAAAGGACAAACGAAAACCCCCACATCCTAACGAACCACGTTGTGGTGTTTTTCAGTAATGTATATTTCCCCACCTGTATTGTGAGGCTGGACCGTCAAGCTGCCCTGGCCATACTCTGTCATGCAGTGTGGTGTGTTCCCATAGGATTAAAGGATGGCGGAGCTCTTTCATTATGGAGCTGAGCCATTGCGCTCTCTCCCCGCGGTTCTCAGGGACCCTATCTGATCCCCCCCAACAGCTTGTTTACATACACAGTGTTATTGAGGGGCGTTCTAAAAGCCCCCCAGACACAGGCTGAAAAATACACACGGACTCATTGTGCGCAGACATACGCACAGACACGCGCGCGCACACTTCCCCATCCACGAACCTCAGTGGGGCACACGTGCGCGCGCACGCACACACACACGCACGCACGCACGCACGCACACACACACCCTAAGCTATGCCAAAGTCACAGCCAGAGATAAATGTAGCCACACATAGCCAGTAACATGACTGGCCTCTTTACTGTTCAGGTTTCTTCCCGCTCAGAGCAGGATAAGGTAAACACTCGGGGAGAGGGGTCCTTTTAAAGCGCTTTTATTGTCCAGCTGCTTCTCGACTGCTGGATGTAAATTGTAGTGAACGAGGATTAGGAGACAGGAGAGCTGCTTAATGTAGCGCATTAAGCTAACAAGCTAGCGCCCCCCTCCACACCCTGCAGTTGGGGGGAGGGGAGGGGGGGGGGGGGGGGGGTCTCTGAAGTTACTCAGAAGTCGTTTTAAGTTGTGCGTCTCAATATAGGGTTTTGGAGGCCTTGAGGGAACATGGGATGTTTTTGGTGGGTTCAATGATAATGATTTCAAGGTTTATAAATATTTAAATATTATTATGCAACCTAACTTCATTTTGAGTAGCAGACCACATTTAAGTGGTTAATGTTTGTGACAGAAATTATATGAATATTCTATATGAATGATGAATACAAATGAACATATTAAGGTTTTAGTCTTAATAAAACTTTTTAACAAAAGAAATGGTAAGAAATGTATTGCAAGAAATGAAATACTTCCTTTTGGGGTCATGGGTCAACCTCTGGTATCGGGTGCTGCTGTGTGTTTCTACATCTATCTTGTGTCTGGCATTAAGGCAGAGGCATTGCAGAGCACTGAGGAAAAATTGTTTATTGAAAACTCTTCAAAGACATGGCCCACCCGTTAAAAAAGCCCATTTAGCATCCGTGTGTTATTGTCTTGTGGTTAGGAGAGAGTATAGGGGCTGGGGATGGGGGGGACATGAAAAGAAAAACAAATTACATTTACGCTGAACGGTTGGTTACGGACCCTGACCTATGCAGGCTCACGGCGATTTCGAGCGTGATTTGGTCTCAATGTGGCTGCCTTCTAAAAATTGAAACCATCAGGGACAACATACTTGAAATTATGTCTGGGATGGAAACTTTGATTAGGTAGCAGCAGTGTGCATCTACAATTCCAAAATCCCATGTCAATGTTTTCCCAAAGGTTTTTTTTTCTTTCTCTACAAAACTCCACAATTATCTTGGTCACAGTGGTCATTACTGCACTTTTATTTTGACTTTTTTTTTTACACAAAATACAAATGAATATTTAGCTGGATAAACCCATAACAATATGTGGTTGGCTGTTTGCTCATGAAGTCATGATGCATTCTTCAAGATGTTCTCCCAGCGCTTCATGTGGGTAGTACCCTGGAAAGAGTGAATTGAGGCGGGCAGAAAAATCCTGCAAATTATTCTATTATGACAATAATAACCCTATTGTCCTATTATATCCTATTATGATGTTCTTCTGTCTGCAAATGTTGCTTTTGATTTGTGAGCCAACGGCTCTTCCTAAGCTCATATGTGACACATCTGGCCTGATAGCAAACCAGCTCGGTTCTTGTGTGTGTCTGTGGGTCACGCCCATGCATGTTTTGCATACGGGTGGGAGATGTGTTACTGTGTGTGCCTGCGTGTGTGTGTGTGAGCTTGTGTGTTTGTGTGCGTGCATGAGTCACGTGCACGTTTGTCCTCAGCAGCTGCACGCCATTGGGTAGGAAGACAGGTATTATTGTGTCTGGAGGAAGTCTCATCTCCCCCAATAAACACGCACACACACACACACACAATGATGTGTCATCCAGTGTGTTTCCTGTAATGCTGATTATAAAGTATAATGTGGTATACAGTAGCAGGAAACAGCAGGCTCGTCTAGCTCAGCAGGTCTAAGCACGATTTCAACTTTGACCCCCAACACTTAACTTCACACGCATGCAAACACAATGTACGTTTAATTAAAGATAATTAAATTATAGTTATATGAGAATTAGATATGAGAAATCATCATATATTAATTATGAGTGGGCCAAAATAAATGGGTAACTCCACTCTTAGAAGTACATTGAATTTTCTGTTTCAGGAAATATTTAAGTATGACACTGATGCTTTGAGCTACACACATGAATGTGCACACACACACACACACACACACACAGAGAAGCTCATACAGGTGGCTGTAGTAATGCCAAGTCCCTTAGAGTATGGTGGTACAGTAGTGGGGTCCAACATAAAATGGATCACGAGTACAGCTTTTGGTGCAGCTTGTTTGGCTGCTTAATTACCCCAGTTCATCTGACGCCTGGGAGCAGTATACTGTCGTGCACACCTTCACACACACGTTCAAACCAGCTGGAAGCTGTTTTTCAGCGGTTACAGGCTACAGGAGGCTACTATATAGTGTGTAATGCGCAGTAAGGTGTTTTGGTCAAACAGGGAGAATCAGGCCGACTCCTGTACCGATATTAACCAATAACGTTGTTTGAGAATGCTCCAAAAAAGCCTTTTAAAACTGCCATGCTGGTTTATGTCTTGCTAATGTCCGCTCTTATTAGAGATTGTAAAGTGGTTGGACTGTTTTCAGAGTATTAAAACATGAGAGATATGATCAATCTTTTCAGTTTCAGTAAAAACACAAGGCGGGTAGATTTGATGTCGGAGTTATTTTGTTTTGTTTAGATTTTTTCGAAAAAGAGGTGCAATGGCAGTTGGGGAATGCTTTCATCAGAAATTAGATTACCGTGACACCATGAACTTAATGGATTGTAAGCGTATTGCTTCAACGGTGTATTGGCGTGACGCTGTTGACAATATCAGGTCAGACCATCTAACAAGTTGTGTATTATTCTCTGATGCATTTTTTGTGAGTGTTTATATTAAGCTGAAAGAGCACTGAATTTACCGCTGATAATCCTTCACGACGCACCATAAAATATGTAGAAAAAATATTAAATCTACTGTAAATGTGTTTTCATTATAGTTCTTTTTACACCAAAAGCAACATGTTGAGTATTTGATCATAAACAAATGGCAAGACGAATTTTACCAATATATGTTTGAGAAGATGGAAATTCATTCTTTCATTTACATATTTTTAAAATATTATACATTTGAATGAATTAAACATGGAACTATATGGATTTAAATACACAAAATTTTAGATAATGTTTTGAAAATATAATGGTATGTGTCAATTCTTTTCTCTACCTTCAACCGCAACATTAACATGCTTTTAGTTGTAAATGTGAGTTATGTTTCCAACTCTTTCACCACACATCAGATGGACCAGCTGTAAGATGTTTTAAATATGCTCCTGAGGCTGCTGCACGCACGCACGCAAACGCACTCACGCACGCACGCACGCACACGCGCTCACACTCGCACGCACACACACACACACTCTCACACACGCACACACCCCCCCCAACCTCATCTGTCCTAATGACTTGATGGCCAGCCGAGGCACCTCTTATCTGAACAGAGTTCTAGAGCTTTCCGTGAGAATCCTCACCCCCATTCCCACCCCAAAAGAAACAGTCATAAAGAAAGTCTAAATCCCGACGGAGTCCTCTGAACACGGTGTCCTGTATCCAGGTTAGCTGTTGCCATGGAGTGATTTAACATTCCGTGTAAGGCAACTGCAACCAAAAATAGTGTCTCGGCTACATGTATTTCCTCACGAACATGTGTGTCTTAAAGTTTAATGTGTTTATGGTAGTGGACTGATTCAGCCAACTGTATATGCCTACAGCATTCTTATGTACAACACTGGTTTACCTTGTAGGTGAACTGCAAGTTAAAGAGTGTTGCTTTATGTTGTTGTTTCACGTGGTACTCAGTTAGACCTATCTAGTACCTAATATGTTACTGTGTCTTACAGCATCTACATACAGAATCTACCTGCAGCATCACAGCCTATCTGTATGTTACAAAATGTGGCAGAATGCCCAGGAGGATTGGAGAGAGTAGGGATGGTGGTGTGGTGTGTGT
>JAODTR010003653.1:0-12627 GCA_025399935.1 Amblyopsis rosae
AAAATATTGACATAAAATCCTATGGTCTAAAGCCTGTTCTCTGGGGGTTCACACTCACCTGCGCAAAGCGTAACACTGGCACGATTTACGTTGATATCAAACTCAGAATGCACAGTACTGTACGTACTGGGGATATTTTCATATACGGTATGCGGATCGACGTGATTCTCTCTTGGCTGCGTGAGATCTATAGTCTTAATATCTCTGCTTAAACCGGCGAGATCTTCGAACAACTGCGGCAAGCGCTACACTCAACTGGCTCAGTGACAGAAGGGGGCTGGAGATTGAAGGCATGTTTCATATTCAGTAGTCAATGGGGTGGATAGTGAATTATGCTGCAGACTGGAGAAACGCACCCGCACACGCACACGCACACACACAGTCACACACATACAGTGTCACCTCGATGTGCATAACAAATGGAAAACAATTTTACACGTGGCATTCATATGATGACTGTAGTTAATGGAAAATGTGTGAAATATAGGGTCACGTTGAATGATGGGGTTTTAAATTGTGCTCTACGCACAAATGCCTCCCAGCGTGGCGCAGACGGAAGGGTGGGGGCCTGGGGATGGTGTGTGAAACAAAAAAATGAAGATATGAAAGTAGAAATCATCGTCTTTTCTTTCCCGCTTTCCCCTCTGGTCGTTGCTGGGGAGTCGTCAAGAGAGGCAACGTCACCCCCAGACGATTCCCACGCTGACCCCGGATCAGGCAAATGAACAAATGACAGTTCCGAAGCTTTGAAATGCTGATGTAGCACGATTGGCCCACACAGCCGCCAAACTCTTCTGCGCTATGTAGAATAGCTCGGAGGAATCCTTAAAGCACTCTCAGAGTGATTCAAGGCTACCGTGCGCGTATGTGTGTGTGCGTGTGAGGCAGTGTGTATGTGTGTGTGTGTGTGTGCGTACAGAATCTCTACAATATTAGCAAATAAAGGCTCATTTTGTTAGCATTCCTGGTGAGCTGCCGTCCCCCTTCCAGAATGTTTGGAGATTCTGCCACATTTGCTCTATCTTGTTTTGGCAGCAGCTATCTGCAACAGTGTATAGGGGGTTAGTTCATGGAAAGATAAGTTTCATATGAAACAGCATTCATTTAGAGATTAGGCTCTGACTTGGAATGATAATGTAAAGGCTCATTAATTTTCAAATTAGCCTTTACATGCCAAATTAATCTGGGAAATTGGCAAAAATTTACAGGGGTTTGTAAGTTTACAACAGCCAAATATGTCAGTGTCAGTGCTACACAAAGTGAGATAATTAAAAGATGGACACTTATTCACTCCGATAATGACACGAACGCCACATAAATACCAAATGCGATAGCGACATTTGTTCTTATGGCTCAAATGCACTAAAGTGAGGCATAAACGGGATCTCTCCTGTCCTCTACCATTGTTCACCCTCGCCGACACAAAAGTCATTTGGGCACTCAGGGGCCCCATCCCCGATGAGATATTATTGGCCTACACAAGAAGCAAAGGAGCGGGAAAGTGGCTTAGCATAACTGATCCACAGTTATGCTACATGTCAGGTCTGATAATGAAAGGCTTGATGCATCACAGAAAGATGAGCCAGGGTCGAAGAATTGATAAAAGCTGGGAGGTCATACAGACGCATCGCTCCGTTTATGGTGCACTGTACAGCAACAGACTGGAAACCTAGTCGGACTGGCAGACAAAAGCTTAGCCCCCCCTTCCCCCCCTCCTTCCCCAAAGCATCTTCACCAACTCGGGGGGTCAGTCAAATCTATCCCCTGGGATGGGGGAGACCTCAGGACATAACTCAACCCTTTCACCTTTGAACCTCAACAAGGCCTTCTCTACAGTGATGGATGGCTCCTGGCGCACGGATTACATCACATGATTTATATGGAGCCGCAAGTATTTACATTTTGCCCCGGTCTCCTTCCTACTCTGGGCCGCACCTTCATTTGGCAGACATTTTTGCTATATCTTCTCCCCGTATCAATTAGCATCCAGCCAAGAGCTCTGGCAAGTCTCTCCGGTGTAGCGTTACTGATGGGGCGATAATCCTGACAAAAGCTCTCTCTCTCTCTCTCTCTCTCGCTCTCTCGCTCTCTCGCTCTCTCTCTCTCTCTCTCTCTCTCTGCTGTTAGTAATCTGTCACTTTTTTAATATCCAAGTGTCAGAATGTGTGTATGGTTATCCTAACTTAACACCCCCCAGTGGCTGTTTTATACATGAGGTGGTTTTTGGACCCCATCGTGCTTATCAAACAACTGCCGTAGAAAGTACATTTGTTTTTTCTAAATATACTGGCTATAGCCTTTTAACAAATGCCACTGGCATCGATGGCTATTTCTGTCCAGTTAAAGTCCCGCCAGTTTCTTCTTGTTGTAATGATGATTGTGTGATATTGCGTAGCCTATAGAATATATACACAGACAGGCGCACTGGAAAAGTAACAAACAGCAAGCCAGGCCATATAATAAGAGACAAAATAGGCCAGCATGTTACATAATATGCCGACAGGTTGGAACAGTGCATGTAGGTCCCTGCAGATACGAATTATATTTGCACATGCTCTATTGTGTAACTTTGGCTGGCTAGATGCCTGGTATGCTCACCTCTCTCTCTCTCTCTCTCTCTCTCTCTCTCTCTCTCTCTTTCATTTTAAGCGTTATGATGTAAGAAGATAATTGTGGCTTGGTTGAAGGTCTCTCTCTCTCTCTCTCTCTCTCTCTCTCTCTCTCTCTCTCTCTCTCTATCTCTCTCTCTCAACACCACACTCAAAAAAGAAAAAAAAATGTGTAAAAAAAAGAGTGCATGATGAAACCGTGTTCTTTCTCAGGTTACACATCAAACAGTAGCCTCCTGCAAAGTTTATATTTGTAATTTTTCAAAAGGTCAAACAGTGATATTCAGCATTACAGGGTCTTCTTTTCACGCTCCTCAATACAGTGTTCAAGGTGAGAGCAGAAAAATAAAAGTAGGCGTTTCAGTGAAGGGAAAACATTAATATTTAAATCAAATCGATCCTAATTGAAAGCACATTTCTCCGGGCCACCACCAGCGTACATTTGCGCCGCTCCCCGTGGATATATTCATTAAGTGAGAGCTGTTGTTTGGACAGCGGCTTCTCCATTGAGTGGGCCGCAGCTATCTAAACCAGATTTAGGGGCCTCCACTTTCCCCGTCTTCCCAACAAATGCATCGTGACACTGCTATCCCCTTTAATCCTGGCTGCGCTACGGGCGCAAGAACTGAAAAGAAGCATAAGTGCTTTTTCTCTTCTTTTTTTACAGGGGGAGAAATAATACAATATAGCTGTGGGCCAGTTGGAATTAATTTAAATCCCTTAAATCCCGCTCCAAACATTAGTGAATCACTCACAAAAACTTCCCCTCTCAGCCAGTTGTGTTGTTTACAACTTAGAATTTTACATTACAAACACGCACACACCTACACACGCACACACACACGCACACACACACACACACACACACACACACATACACGCACACAGACAGAAAAGAAGGAAAAACCAGGGGAGTAATTACAGATCACAAGCAGGGGTTCGTTGCCAGAGGTCCCACGGCTGATAAACGATGCATGTTAAGTGTGTATCAGCGCAATTATCCATACGCGGCGATGCAAATGCGTGTAATGTCACACAGATTTCCTCAACACAACCCCCCCACTCCTCCCATCGCACACAGCCCCTCCCCCGAGCCCCAAGAGAAGGGAGTTACGGTCATTTGACCACACACTCACACACACACACACACACAAAATAAAGTAGGTCAAAGGAACAGCCATTATAATTAAGATTGAGAATGACATTTTTCTTTGCCATTTTCAGTTTCTCTTTTTTATTTCTTCAATGTTCTGACTATCAATTTTTATGAGAGAACAGGCAGTGAAACCACGGTGGGAGGGCATGGCCTGCAGGAATAACCCGGGTTTAAGTTGAACCCATTTGCGTTTTTTTCCTCCTCTGTCTGCCTCTGTGGGAAACTTTCCTAACTACAAATCGCGTGGAAGAATCCTCTCCTCGTTCGCCCAACCTTCCTCGCGTTTCTCTCGACGAGTGCGAGAAGGCTGTGCGTTGAATGTTGACGCAACCATTTTCAGGCGCTAGTTCCTTCATTTAAAACACATTCTGTGCGATCTTTGGCGACGACCCCCTCCTGAGGGGGAGGTCGGGGGGAGCCAGTCGCCATAACAGTCTGTGCTTTGCTTTTCAGAGCCCGGACGCAATAAAATGGGGCCCGGCCTCCCCACAGGCCGGCCGTATGTTTTCAGTGTGGGGGCGACAAGAGGAGATCAATGGCTAAGAGAGGGTCCTCAACCTTCCCGCTCCCTGTTTCTCTCTCCCCCTCTCTCACTCCCTGTCTCCCCTGGGGACCCCTCGCTTTAATCACTGCCAAGCAGAGCAAAGCGATCGTGAACTTTGCATGCCTTCGGTACGCCCTGTTCTCTCGTTCTCTAACCCCGCCCCGCATTCCCAATTTGGGGTTTATTGTTGCGGCCCCAATAACAATAACAGTGAGGCATTAAAGCGCATATTGCAGCTGCTACAGTCAGCGAGACGGGGCCATCCAGAGCTGCTCTAATTGAGGCCCGGACACGTCCCTGATCGCAGCGGTGCTCTGGAGGCTGCCTGTCGTTAACAGCAGTGCTGGAGCAAAGGCCATTACAGCACAGGGAAACTACGTGGCGTCCGGTGTCTTTTGACTTAAAGGTGGAGTCAGGGATGCTGGAGAATGCCTTCCATGCCACCAGATGCTCCATTGGAAGCACCCCCTCCCCCCCAAACTGCACCTGCACTGCTAAGGCAGCTGTGTGGAAGATGTTTCCTTCAGTGCGCACACAGAAAGGGGCAGCTTGCCTGCTTAATTTGACTAAAAGTGCATTGGCTTACAATCGCTGATTCCATCTTTAACTGCCCGGTGGCACGCAAGGGACACTGGGAGTTGGGGATGCGGGGCAAGATGACCATTATGTGCACAGTGGAGGGCGTCAGACAGGCCTGTCATTTACTGCTGGCTATCTCTCTGCTTCTTTTACTGAAACCCTTAAAAATGCCCCCCTGGCACAGAACCTGCATTCCCATTAAGTATACGGTGCTTTTTATTTTTATTTTTTTGCCCTGTTTTGGCATTGGGCCCATAACTTGCTTTTCAAACAGCTATATTGTCCTGGTTAAATCAGTTATATAGGCACCAATAATGTTTTATTTCAAGTATTTAATTCTAAAATATGAATATAGGTTACAGTTGAGATGTTGTCACCACTGATTCCTGGGAAATCCCTCAGGCCTTCAGAGGCATAGATTTCCAGATATTTCTTTAGGTGAAATACAGTATATACTGAACAATAGGGCACGGAGGGCAATATACGGCATAGCATGTACATTACAATACTTTAATAATGCTGTTTTAGTGCCAGTGGCACGGCTCTAGGATGGATTAGCATTGTAGCAATGCCTAACCTTCATTTGCTGAAATATGTCATACTGTGTTTAACGTGTCACTAAATCCTTATCGTAAAAAGTGATATCGCTGTTGCTTGGCAGCCGTCAAAAATAAATGACAGTTGAAGCGTTGCCTCTGTTATGAAACTCATTTCCTCTTTGTGTGTGTGTGTATGTGTGTGTGCTATGACGTGGGGGATGTATGTTATTGAAGTTGCTATGGTGATTCAATTTCACAAAGTCCCCTCCCCCCACTTTCTTACATCCTCATATTCTCATTTCCGCCCTAGAAAAAAATTGAAAAAAACTGAAAATATTTCTGTGAGGAATTCTCTCAGTTGTGGAATCAGTCAATCTGGTTGAGGTCTATGGGGAAACTTGTTTAGCTATGCATCCTTTTGGATTATGATGAACTCAAACACCAAACAGAACTATGCAAATGTCTGTAATAATATGCATTTTCTGAGATGTTGAAATGAGAAATAGAAGTTGGTAGAATATGAATTAAACTGTGGAGGAAAATAAAAACATTACAATGCCATGGCAACAGTATATTTTTAGTAGGCTATAGCTGAAGCAGTATTCATAAACGTCAAGTCCTGCATGTTATTTGTGAACCTGCCTCAGTGTGTTGTACTAAATATACACCCAGCCATTCAAGACTGTCACTTAAGGAGAAACTATTCACCGCAGTGACAGGCCTTGTGTGACATCATGCTGTGTTTATTTGAGGTCCAAACATGAAGGCTATATTTGCCACTCTTTCATTTAACCATCCACGCAAGGCCCATTGAAGTAAATCTTACTCCCAAAATAGAACCGCTGTCAACAGAGGAAGAACATTCCTTTAAACCTGAAGCAAACGTTTATTAATGCATTTATTAACAGAGTGCTACAGCATGTATCGTCAAGAACAAATAATGAGAGCACAAGAGAAGATAAAGCAATGTTTTAGAATAGGATGTGTGTACAATAGCTCTTCAGAGAAGTACATTTGCATGTGAAGTAATACAAATGGCACCATGCGCGCGCACACACAAACATGCACGTACACACGCACACAGACCTTCTACACTGTGTTAGCTAGCTTCAATCTGCAATGCTGGAAGTCTGTCATGCTGGAACATCCAGCTCTCTGTTGAGGATGTTGGCTTGGCAACACTGTACTATATGAATAGGCATCTCTGAGATCCAGTTACCTCCGTGCTCGGCCTCATAGTCACAAATCACCGGTTATTAATAACTGAGCACGTCCTATGTTCTGCCCAGGCATGAACTCAAAAACTGAACTGCATTGGCCCATGGCCTGATGTGAACCGAGTAGCGCGCGCCCACACACACACACGCGCGCGCACACATACATTACACACTGTGTCTTGTGGTTTTTCTGACTCAAGGCCTGCGTGGCACAGTAATTATAGCCTCCACATGTTCCAGTGCATCCAACCGTTATGGGGAAGCCCTCAGCTATGCCAGGGAAAGGCTGATTGGGAAACCACGGGACACGGTGTTCAATAGTCGTCACTGGTGGCTCGAAAGCGTGGGGAATCCCTTCCCGTTTTCTGTGTTTTTTCTGTCAGCCGCTCGCGTCCGTCGTCATGGTGACCGGTGTTTACTGTGCACGTTTGGCAGTCGCCCGGCAACGGGCAGATGGCGCGCTCATATGGTATAACTTCTGTTTTTTAGCTCCAGCGGTTAGCTTAGATGCACTGTGTGTGTGTGCGCGTGTGTGCATGTGTGTGCGTGCCTGTGCACGTGTACAGTATGCGCATGTGTGTGAGTGTGTGTGTGTGTGTGCACCTCAGTCATTGTGTAGCCTCGCAGATTAGATGAAGAACTGATCACACATTGAACTGAAAAAGTAACCACATCAAGAGGAAGAAAATCAGTGAGTAATTTGGAAACAATGTTACCATGGTAACAACCCTGTATCAACATTAATAACAAAGGCATGCCTGTCCAAAGCAAGTGAACAAGTCATTTGTTCGAGGTTTGCAAGATCATATATTTACATTATGGATTCTTTTAAATTTAAACTTGAGCTGTTTGAATAATCGTGAAATGGCTTTTAATTAAGCAATATTCACCATGTGCAATCCCCACTCAGTAACATTGCAATTGCCAATGTCAGCAAAATTGCTTAACATTTAAAACGTAATATTTCACAAATAGATTATGCACAGCTTTCTGAACTAATGAGAGAGACTCTGGCATTGCCGAAGAGACAGACAGATACTAAAAGTCTGTAGAGCTCAATTAAGAATCATCTCGTCATTAACTCAGCCTATAAATGATTAATGATCTCCACTCATTTTTCATGATAAGGCCTCCCACATTTGAAATTTCTCATTAATGGCTAAATTAGTGACCTCCTGGATTAAAATAGATATTTCTATATGTATTTCATATCCCAAAATCACAAATTAATTAAAACGTAATCTCCTGTTAAAAGTCCCATCTTCATTCTATCTTTACCTCGTGATTTCTTGCACGCACATGCACACATGCACACATGCACACACGCACACACACACACATGCATGCCAATTCTCCCATGTGTATGTCTGTATATCTACGAATACATCCAAATAAATATGAATAAATATAGCCTGTATTTGTGTACACATACTTTACTTCGAGAGCATCTCAAGGTCTTCTTGTGTGTGTGTGTGTGTGTGTGTGTGTGTGTGTCTGTGCATGTGTTTGCACATCACTTGTGTCACCGTTCATCTGTGTCATCTATGTCCTTGACTTGGGTGAGCAGAGAGAGTGGTATGGATTGATACCCCCTCCCCCCCCGCACACACACACACACGCACACACATACACACACACACACACAAACGCATGTATTGCGATGTCACATCCTCTTTCTATTGTGTCGGCTGTCATGTCACTCAACCCAGAATACACAGCGACTTCACACTGCAAAACAACACTTCAGATTTCGTCCTAAATGGGCGGGAGGGCATTCGAGCTCGACTCGAAATGTACAGAATAATATTCTTTTCTACCCTGCTGCCTCGCGTGAAACGTCCCTGAATTTTAAACAGCTCTATAGGAATGAAAACGAAAGTGATGCAAAAATTAATATAACATTTCTGTGACTTCGTATGCTGTTTAAAAAGTAATGAGACTGAATAAAAAAGCACTCAAGTTAATAGCCTTGAAATATTGTGCCCCTGACATGTATCTTGCACTTCCAGGTAGCAGCCAGTGTTCATACTGTTGGCAATATAACCCGCCTTTTACATAATGGTTGCGTCCATTTGATAACTTAATTGTTCCCTGCATTAGTGGGAAGCTTTTAAACTTATATGGCTTAAAGATGACACAAAATGTCGGAAATTTGACGGGTTGAAACCAAACTGAACTCTGAGTTTGGAGAGCGGGGGGGTGGGGGGGGGGGGGGGGGGGGGTGTTTGGGGCCGGGGCCGCGGCCGCCGCGAGCGCAGCCAGGTTCTGCAGCTGCAGAGCGCTCATACCTGGGGGATGGAGGGGGTGGGGGGGGGGGGGGGTGGAGGAGGGACGGGGAGGAGCCACACAGGGTTGCAGGGTCAGACCTGGGAGGGCCGCAGGAGCAGCTGTGGGCGTTGTGTCGCGGCAGAGACCGGGGAAGCGGGAGATGGGGAGGGGTAGTGGACGGTCGGTGGCGTTGGAGGACGTGAACCGGCCAGTGGAAGGGTGCCCCAGTCTCTACTGTTTACATCCTTGAGAGGACCGAAGAAGCGCCTGAGGTTTGTGTGTGTGCAGGTGTGTGTGTGTGTGTGCGTGTGTAGGTGTGTGTGTGTGGATTTTAATGTGCGTTTAACGTAGGAATAGTTCATGATTCCTCATGAGTAGCCATAATTCCTCTGCCCACCCATCGATCGATAAGCATTGATTTTCACATGAATGCCACCACCACTGGCCATGAGCTCGGTTGCACTGGTCAAGAAAACCGGGCCAGACTTCATTCGGCAGAAGAGCAAGCGCACGCTATTCCTGCGACGTCCCATCATCGCAGCATCTCGCACAACAAATTACCGTAGTTTACTGAAGTCAAATCAAATGTAAAAATCGTTTTGCAGGTCGTAATGTTGCTCTGCCTGGCGCAGTGATATGCAGCGAAATATAGTCCCAACAGATGTAAAAGATGCATCACCGGGGAATCGTAAATTCTCTATCGGTCCCATTCACTTTCATTAAAAACATCTCTCTACATCATCACAGGTGAGTGGACATTCACTTAAGCCTTGTATCTCTTTCCACAGCACTGACCGCAGTTGTCCCACTAAGCCCGCAATAGATCACCAGCTAGCTAGCGTAGCGTAGCATACGGCAACATACATGCGCATAATCAATCGCTGCACGCCGACATCTAAACTACGGTTAAGCAGGGTCATAAAACACCTGCGAGGGCAACTTATACACTATGTGGGTGGGCGTGTTCTTTTGGTCTGGGAGGATGGGGAGGGGGGGGAGCGTTAATAACATGGGAGAGCAATATATGTTGGGAAAGTACCAGAGTCAGGTTAATACGTGATGTCAATGCCAAGTATGTTTATCGTATATACAGTCTGAATGTATATACTATACCATGGGAACACACGCACGCACACACACACACAACGTCACACAAGTAAGACACACAGGAAGGAATCGCAGCAGCAGATGGCCGCTTTTCGGTGAAGCGTCTTTCGCTCGCGACTGGCGGACTGCCAGGTTGAAATGTTCTGTACTCGCTCCAAGAGTTTCCGTGACGATCTGCCGCAGGTTCTCAGCCGCGTGCAAGCGCACGTTTGTGCTCGTGCGTTAACTTTGTGTGTGTGTGTGTGTGTGTACTATCTGCATTGTAAATGCTAAACAGAGGCCTCATTTATTAAATTCACAACTCCGAGTCAAAGCCTAGACTATAAAGGTTCTTTCTGAAAGCCACCACTAAAATGTTTCTCAAAACCCAAGCTGAACATAACATACATAATTATGATTTTCTCTGGAAGAAAAACAAAAGGAAGATTTGTTTCCACCACACCCCCAGCCCCCCTTCACCCGCCCTTGATTTCGGTGCAAACATACGAGGTGGACACGAGAACTGAACAGAAAAGGGGCTCAATGCTGCCACCATGCCATCTCTCTCAAGACAAAACAAGCTAGCTAGTGATAGCAAAGGCAGGCTAGCCGTTAGAGTCCTCCTTGGTGTGTTTAAATTGTAAACACAAAGCAGGTATTAAATGGATTTGTCTAAATTGGTCCTTGTATGCTAAGACGTGTGGATTTGGGCCTGATCTGTCTACACAAGCCTGAACACATGCACATACACTAGAACACATATGCACACATGCACGCACACACACATACACACACATATTAGCAGGCTGACCCTAAAAAAAAAGAGAGGATTCACAGTCCTCAAATCTGTCTCTTTTCCTCAAAACAAGTAATTTCTTCTTCTGAAGATGAGCACATACGTAAGCCTACTGTGCGTAAGCATTTCCCCAGTATGCCCGCCTCACCAACCCGTCTCCACCAATCAGCACACGCCACAAGCATTCATCACAGACCACCAGGTACCGCCGAATGTACATCGTCAGGGTGTCGCCATGGGGAAGATGAGCGAATAACAAGCTGCAAAGGTAACTCGGTCAGAAAGAAAGAAAAACGAAAAGAAAGAAAGAATACCCGGAGCAAGCGAGACAGGGGGGGAGAGAGAGAGAGAGAGAGAGAGAGAGAGAGAGAGAGAGAGAGAGAGAGAGAGAGAGAGAGAGAGAGAGAGAGAGAGCGAGAGAGAGAGAGAGAGAGATAGTGTGTAGGCCAATGAAAAGACAAAAAAGAAAACAACATAATCTACTTCCCGACAACAGGCGGCAGAATATCCGGGCTGTGCAGATGGCTGAGCCTGCTTTCTGCGTGCGTGCGTGCGTGCGTGCTTGCACGCGAGCGTACGTGCACGTGAGCGTACGTGCGAGAGTGCGTGCGCGCCTTGTTCTTCGAGGACGCGGGGGCTCCGTGTGGCGGCTCGGGGCTGTTGCAGGCCCGTATTGGCCCGTGTCTAATTGAATGCTCATTGGTATAATGCAGCCTCTCAGCTCCATGGCTCCACGCGCTAAAGACTGGGACCAGATGTCACTCAGCTGGCTCATCTTCTGCCAATCACTAATGCTCTCTCTCTCTCTCTCTCTCTCTCTCTCTCTCCCTCTCTCTCTCTCTCTCTCTCCCTCTCCCTCTGCCTGCCTCGCTCGCTCACAGATGGAGAGCCAACCGAATCTCGGAATGCAGACGCCATTACACACCCTGGCTTCCAAATCCCAGAGCCTATTTATCCGTGTGCAATTGCGCGTATACAGTAAACGTGCACGTGTATGTGTGTGTGTGCGAGAGAGGACGTGTGTGTGTATACAGGTGCGTGCGTGCGCGCGTGTGTGTGTGTGCGTGCGTGTGTGTGCGTGTTCCGGTTCGATATGTGACAGGAAAGTGGGCCAAAATTGAATCAGAAATATAGAATTGCCGGGCACTGCAGCAACCAGGGACCTTACGATAACTGGAGAATACAAGACTGCCGTTCCACTTAAAACTCCATCGTTTCCTTGGCGATGCCCTGGGCGGGCGGGCGGGCAGGCCCGCGCACGGCACTTATCGCCCGTCTTTTTTGGTAATGCCCGGAAATGTCTCTCGTGCGTGCGCCGCTATAAATATTCCCCCCTCTGCTTCTCTCGGTCGGCCAGCTAAACAGCCTACAATTAAGAGCTGACAGCTTACTGAACACCCACACACACAGAAAGATTAAGAGAGAGAGAGAGAGAGAGGGAGATTTTAGAGGGCCGGTCGAGGGTTAGCTCAGAGCGACGAGTGCTCAGATGTTCCTTACAGTAAAATAATAGAGTGAAAGTGAAGGAGAGCAGAGATGGAGAAAAGGGGATGGCTGTTGGACACAGGAGATCACCAACGCAGTACAGAGATAGGGCTGTAGATGGCGCCAGTGAGCAACACAAAGCCCAGTGTAAAGACACATGCTCTCTCTCATTCTGCATCTCTACTTATTTTTTAATTTCATTACATTCTCTCTCTCTCCCCCTTTGTCTATTGTTCTCTCTCTCTCTCTCTCTCTCTCTCTCTCTCTCTCAAATCAATTCAATTCAAGTTAGCTTTATTAGCATGACAGTTATTACAACAGTATTGCCAAAGCTAGAGGGCAGGTAGC
>JAODTR010003654.1:0-12626 GCA_025399935.1 Amblyopsis rosae
GGCAGTTCTGAAGGCGAAAGGGGGTCAAACACAGTATTAGTATGGTGTTCCTAATAATCATTTAGGTGAGTGTATATGGCCATAACCTATCATCTGCAGGTATCCCATTCTGTCTTTTTGTCTCAGTTGCAAATTCAGATACTGTGTCACAGTCAGTAAAGGCATGGAATCCACAAAGGGCCTTGGGTTTCTCAGGTCTCAATATCATGGGCAGGTATTTCATGTTCTTGATACTCCCAAATGTAACCCACAGCTCCTCAATATCATCTCTCATTTTTATTTTGCAGCATGTTCCTACCTTGGAATGTCCTTCGGTAGCCGTGTGCAGCCAACAATTCATAGAGATCTTGGTCAACTTTCATTCACGTGAATTGCCCTGTCCAGCTCTCACTACATATGCCGTCCACAACCGAGAACAATCGATCAAACCGCAATCGATCGCTCTGTGGTTTTGCCATTTAATAAAAGGTCAATTAAGAAGTTGCGGCTGCTTCAGTAGTTTGTTGTGATGATTTAATCAAATCAGTAGTCTGCATTGTTGTGTTACATCATATTTCGGTAACACATCAGCTCACTAAGAGCAGGTACTAGAAAAAGTACCAGGAACTTGTGTTTCTATGGCTCTTTTCCCTTCTATAGCCATTACAGACAATTAAGGTAACAGTCTACTCTGAAAGGCTCAGTACGTCTCCAGATCACATTGATCACAACAAGGCATATTTGTTTTTCCATGGAATGACTCCTTCAAACCATTCTTGCTGTACCTGTCCCATGGTGTAGAATCTTTGTCTGCTGGTCACTTTTGGCTTGTTCATGATCTGAGTTTAGAGACACCTTTACTGATGAACTCTGATGCATTCTAAAAATCATCCATTCTACCATAAATGGATAAACCAATGACCGAGGAAATCCTGTATTTGCATTACCATCTGCTCCTCCATCTCCCTTCACTGTAGCATTGTTTTGTCATATGCTTGATCTATCCATTAGGGAAAACACTTTTTGCCTTTGTGACTGAGAAGTATTAACTGATATGCTTCTCAGATGATAGTAATGTAATACTGTAGTCAAGTGTAAAGGAATGTCTACATGAAATATGCTTGATATTTCAATATGAATCTTTTCAGACATTACAATCATTGTAGGCTTAATCTTCCTCATTCAGTGCCATGCATTCAATTATCTATTGACCTGAACAATTTATGCATAAGTTATCATATCGTATAAACATAGGGGCAGACCACCTACACAAGGCGTTTTATTCGGTAGCTCTGTTACTGAGAATGTCCAGGGCCCCAACCGGGAAATACAGGCGGCACACTTTTGGTGGGGTACAACCTTGCTTTATTGTAGGGGAGTATAGTGGTGTGGGTGGGTGGTTGGCTCCTCCCGCTCGGTCCTCTGGGTTTGGGTTCACTCAGCTTCCTGGGACAGAAAACAAGTTTAGTGGAGGTGCTGTTGCTCCTCTCTCTCCGTGGTTTTCTGGTAGATGTCTTTTCTTTTAGTTTCTCCTCTTTTCTCCTCACTCCACTTCACCCTCTGTCCCTTTCCTTGTCTTTTTTCCCTCTCTTTATCCCCTGCTCATTTAGCTCATTGGTTGCAGCTGGGGAGTCTCCACACCTGGAGCAGTTGGGAGAGGTAGTATCGTCCCTGTTATACCGTCCCTAGTGGTGTGGAGGCCGCATATCTGGTTAAGCCCCCAAACTATATAGCTTAATGTTGAAAACCATTGGAAAGTACATACCATGAACCATTAAAACAAACCATTAATACAAATAAATAGTATTCGTTTTTGGACTGCATCAGTTAAAACCCACTCTCAAGCAATACCAATATTGATTGGGAGTGGGTTTTTTTCAACCCAAAAACTGTTAAGCCTTTTGGGTAGTTATTTTGGGTTGTTTTAGTGATTGCTGGGTAGTTTGGTTTAAGTCTGATATCACAAGTGTGACCTGGTTTCCCCTAGGCTAGGGTGTAACATTGAGGTATTGTAAGGCTTAATATATTTTAAACTAACAAGTTTTATGAAAATGCACCCACCATACATCTATATCATGAATGGAGAAACTAGTTAATTTCTGCTAACCTCAAGTGGCCATTTGTGGAACTACAGATTTAGTCAGTTCCTCACTGGATTCTTACTGGAGCACTTGAGGTTCTCGCTTGGTTGTAGACCATTGACCATACTACAGTTACAAATCATATATTGCTGTGTGTATGCCTTCCCTCTGCACTATTAGTAATATAAGTAATGATGAAGACTGGGCTGTTGACACATGGGATTGTATTTCAGACAAGGGTATTGAGCATGCATGTGGTTCTCCCTTTAGCAAAGAAGAGTACTGTCCTCGGAATGAAAGGGGAAGGGGGTCCCGAGTGGAGTTTTTTTATTATTATTATTATTATTATTATTATTATTATTATTATTTGAATGGGGGTGGAGGTTAGGGTTCAACTGATTCCTTCATGCCACTGTGGCGGAGGCTGTATTGTCGGGTGGGTCGCCATGGCAACAGCTGCGGAGTAAGGACATTTTTCTCTCTTTCTGTTCTCTGCTCCATCCCCAACCGCCCACCCACCCGAGCAAGGTTCCATACGCCTCGCACCCCACCCCTTCTCCTACTTCGTTTAAATTTCTCTCTCTGTCTCTGTGTGTGTTTCTCTTCCTCTCTCTCGCTCCCTGTTTCTCTCTCTCCCGTTTCTCTCTCTCTCTCTCTCTCTCTCTCTCTCTCTCTCTCTCTCTCTCTCTCTCTCTCTCCTGTTTCTCTCTCTCTCTGTGTCTGTCTGTGAGGCTTGTACAGACATGGTTAGCAGAGTTTGGGTGGGGAATGTTCAGGTATGCACTTGTACATACACACACATATTTTTCTGCCTGCTGTTGCCGTAGCGGGCTAGAGAACAATGAGTCTTAAAAAGAGACTTTCGTTCAAGAAATCTTGGTACAACACAGTAAGTAAACACCGGGAGAGTCTCTCTTCTCTCACGTTCTCTCTCTCTCCCCCTCTCTCTCTCTCTCTCTTTCTCTCTTTCTCCACTGAGATGTTGGTACTCTGTGTTAAGTCAGCTGTTTTGTCATTATTATCTCTTTCTCGCCTCTTCCAACTCCGCTGGCTTTCAGCTGTTTGCAACGGAGGTGACTTGCGGTCCATTTGTTTTCCCATTCTCGTGCGGTGCGCGAGACTGCCGTGACTTGTTTTAAAACACTTTCCGAGAGCTGTTTCTCTCCGTCTTTGTTGAGGTAATGATCTGCGAGTGTGGAGGAACATGTCTAAACTGGAGCACAAAAAAAAAACAACGATTTAAACAATATGGGGGAGATGGGGTGGGATCTTTAAACAACAGAATTTAGTGAGAGGTGTTAATGTCAACATCTGCATGTGTGTGTGTGTGTGTGTGTGTGTGTGAGTGTGATTCTCAGTCTTTTCACCGACTGAATGTAAATGCCTTGTGGACTAGCAAGCCTTTATTCACATGTCAGATGGGTGTTTTGCGCTAATCCTCCACTTTCCCTGACCAAATGGAGCCTCTAGACTGTGTGATGTATGGCTGCGGTTGTCAAAAGAGGGGGGTCGGGACCCTTTGAAGGCTTGCAGCAGGCTTTTTGGGTGTGGGGGCGGAAGCTTGCGAGATGACAAACACTTTGAGAAAATAGTAGGCCTATATTGTCCAGCTTTATCTTTAATTAAATGTTTTTAATTGTGTTTTAAAGGTATACTAAGCAATTGTAAAAAATATACACTTTTCACCAAATATATCCTTGCAGTCTGCTAGCTCCGCAATTCTCATATGCTGAAAGAATGATCCGGTACTTCTACACAGCCGTGGCTCCGTAAATAGAAACACAAACAAAGTGGTGTAGACAACAACAATATCCTAGCCTTCGCAATGCGTTTCCAATGTGTGGGGCGGACTGCCGGAGCTTCTGAGGGAGCACCCTATGGCGCTGTTTGGCAGAGGTATTTTAGTTTTTTAGTTAGCAAGCGTTCTCAAGAATGACGTACTTTACCTTTCAATACCATTGTGATGTGAAAGACCATTTGGGGTCGTGCCACAAATAGTTAGAAAGTCACACTTTATAAGTGATGAGCCAAATAACACAGCGCAGGTGGGCTAGTATATCGTCAGCTGCCCACAGCTTCTAGGGATCTTCTAGGGGGCTGTCTTATTTACCCGGCACTTCACTAGCCCCAGGTGTAAAGAGAGGAAGGGGAGCTAGCCCAGGTCAGCAGGCGAGAGGTGTTTCTCTCTGTGTTCACTACTAGACGAATAACAAACTGTGTTTGTCCGTGTGCGTCTGTGCGGTCAACTGCTGTGGGCTCTGACACACACTTCACAGGACTCTGAAATCCTTGTAGCTCTGTGAAGACCCGCTCTTCACAGGTGTGCAGGTCACTTTTTTATTTATTGTTTAGCCACGCCTCCCCACTGTGTTAGGATTACAAGATGCATGCCATCAAAATAATGCATCCGTGATGAAGAGCGTGACATATGTATGTGTCACGGTGACATTCTTTGTGAACAATTCTTCCTGTGTTGCACAAGTGGTAGGCCTAGTGAAAGGGTTACAGGGTGTTCTTAGTGCGACGCTATTTCTGTCATTGTGTTTCTGTGGATGTTTAGAAATGAAAGAAAATTACAAGAATGCCAGTGCTTTGAGGGTGTTTGGCTGACTTTAGTCATACACACACACACATGGTTTCGACCAAGGGGACGCTCTCCAAGCCAAACTGCATCATAACGTGTGTGCGAGGTCTGACATTTCTCTTTCAAATAGACCACATTTGCCAGACTGTATTTGTGGTCTGAGGGCTAGCTGTTTTTAGCTAACACTAAAGGGACACGCATATATGCCGTGGAGGTTCTTTTCTTTTCTGTCCTGCCCCTTGATCCAGCCCCATCTCTGGGTCGTCGTATAGACGAGCTGGGCCACCACACAAGAGGACCCAATCGGGTGTTGACTGTACACGGGTTGGGTCCGGTAGCTGGAAAGAAGCCACAGCGGGACAATTAGTGGTAGGTGGGTGGGGGAGGCCACAGCAGATGCAACTGCTACAGGCGCTCACGCCCAAACCAATCGGACTGTCTGCACGCACTCATGCCCAAACCAATCAGGCTGGTCTGGGTCATCGTTAGCACACACTCAGCCCACCTGAGTTCAGGGTGAGAGCATACCAGCTTGTGTTCCAGTATGTAAGGCTGCTAATGAGTCATTACTGTTCATAAATCACAGTCCGATCAGGAGCCCTTCTATTAATAATTATGAGCTGGAAAATAGCTTCAGCAATGTGTGGTTAATTATGCACACTTATGACACTGTGACGGTAATTATACTGACATCGGCCATTATAAGACTACAGCATGGTTATAGGCTGTTGGTGGTTTCACTCGTGTGTGAGTCTTCTGAGATCCAGGTAAAGGCACAGATACACAGAGAGGCATTGTTTGTTCGGCGCACCACGCTCTTCCTTTAGAAGTGGGTTATTATCTGCATGCAACATTCACACTGTGGCAGCTTGGGGGGGTCGGGCGCCTTCTGGAAATAGGCTCCCCTCTTTTCTCGAACAAATCCTCCAACGCGCCGGTTTAAACGGACTGTTCTTGGAGCTCGTCCTAAGACGCTCCTCTCATCGCCTCCCAGCACGTTTAAAAATATTTCCATCAACCGCCTCACCGTTTCAGCATTCAGTCTCACGTTTATAGCCAGGGGTGACGTCGTTTTTTTGAAGCTCGAAACTTTTAGCTATAGGTAATATGGGTGGTCTGTTATTCCTGTTATACAATGAATTCAACTAAACATGAAATGACATCTTGGTGGAAGGTTTTCGCCCCTGTTCAGTCTGTGGCAGCCATGGGCCCATAAAGCACTCACCCAATGAATTAGCAAGTGAAAGAGGGCAATTACTGTCTGTGATGGCTTCTCAAGTGGCACTGCCTTGATTAGCTCTGATCCTCTGTATGGCACCAGGCAGAATGCTCTCTCTCTCTGTGTGTGTGTGGGTGCGTGTTTGTTATGGGGGGGGTCCCAGTCCAGAGGTGTGAGCAGCTGTGCGTGTGTGTGTTAGGGGGCACAGGTCCGCCCAGTTACGCATTAAGTGCCATTGAAGGGGGCCCAAGACCCAACCCCCTTTTCTGGAAGCAAACACATTCTTTACGCACGCACGCACACGCACGCACGCACGCACGCACGCACGCACGCGCACACACACACACACTCACCTCCAACGGTACTTGGTGTGATGTGAGGGAAAACTGCTATCTGTGCTACCACTCAGATTGCTTGTCTCAGTATAACAGGTCGTGAGAATAGCCTCTCACTCATGTCTGTTTTTGTTCTCTTGCAGTCGGCTGTGTCTTCAGATGGTGGTGAGTAAC
The DNA here is from genome assembly GCA_025399935.1 of Amblyopsis rosae. Lineage (NCBI taxonomy): Eukaryota > Metazoa > Chordata > Actinopteri > Percopsiformes > Amblyopsidae > Amblyopsis > Amblyopsis rosae. Next base: position 6,373 of record JAODTR010003654.1, read on the forward strand.
CTTTTACTTAACTACACTCTCTTTTTAAAATAATAATACAAAAGAAACCAGGCAGACTTATAGTTGTGATAGTCTTACTGAATCTAACAGTTACTCTGTAAACAGCATTTAGCCTCATTTCTGTTCTATTCTAACTGGCCCTTCTCCAAAGTTCATTCTTCCCCATTTCTTATTCTCTACTATTTTAATACAATGCTGAAATAAATGCCTTTTGGACACCTTATTAAAAGCATAATGGGCTGTTATTTAACAGTGCATTTGTGGAGTGGTTTTCGCTGTTATCCAGATGATATGCAAAGCAGCACAAAACAAGGAGTTAGCAAGAAGTCTCAAAGCCTCAAGCCTAATACAGTCAGTAACCCATGTCGAAAGTATTTCAACACTACTAGGTCTGAACAAAGTAGAAAAATACCTAGTGTATTTGATTATGTGACACCTCTGCTGATTCACCGTTAATCCCTTCATTTAAAGTGAAGTGCTGCAGTCACATTAGTCATAAAATCCATGTAATGCTGTAGTATTGCTTACTATGCAACATTGGCATACATGTCACAGAGGTGATTTGCACATTTTCGTAAGCCGCCCACACATACAGTATCAGCATGACCCAAAACGCAATCAGAATCTCTAAACCTTGTACATTAATCTCACATTACACTTACACAACATTGTGTGGCAACAGTTCCAGTCATTATTAACTTTTTTCATCTTGTATTTATTCCGGCTTTTGTAGCCCGATATGGAATCATTTTCGTTGCGCGTGTCACAACATATCCTATTTGGCCTTTGTTGTTTGGTGTCTTTTTTACCTCTTTGTCTGCCTCTGCATGGCTGGGTTACAGCTCTAAGGTGGCCATCTGCTGCCGTCCTAGCAGGTACTGAGAGCAACAAGGCCTTAGTAATAGTGATAGCTCTTCAGCTAGTCCCTGTGTTCCTTTCACAGGCCTTCTCAGCCTATCCTTGCTTTGTTTTGTGTCCTTTTATTCCGGCCTGGTTCTCTCCTGATGTTTATCCTTTACTTTCTGCCTTGCTGGCTTTAGTGGGGTTACAAATGAGACGGGTGCTTGTGTCACTTGGAAGGGTTTGCCCGTGCTTGGAGCACCAGCAACGTTTTGACCGTCCCGTTTCCCCTTTGAGAATACACTGTTGGTAACAGTTGTTTTCAGTTTGGGGTTCAAGACCCTCCAAGTGGTCAGGGTTATTTATTTAATGTGCTTTTTTTTTAAAGAATGTTCTTTAGTTCTATTATTTTCATTTAATGTAAATAGAATATTATCAAAGTAGGTTCTGCTTTTTGGGGTTTAAAGAGCTATAAATCATTTCTTTAGAGGTCTCTCTCTCTCTCTCTCTCTCGCCCTCTCTGACCCTCATCTTGTGGTTTGTGGTGAGAGCTGCACTTAGTTATAATTTCCTTGGTGCTGGTATAAGACACCGTCTTTCCTTTGCCACGGTTTCTACACAAGTTCCCTGCACAAACTCTCAAGCTCTGGACCTGTTACATTTTTAAGGATATTGTTCAAATATCCTCTCTTAATTCTCCTTCACTATATTTAGACCCTTTAAATACCTCTGCTCACCCATCTCATTTGATTTGGCAGAACCTTATAGGTAGATTGGACTTTATTTACCCTAATACCCATGCCGCTCTTTTAATGGAAGGCATCTGTAGTTTACATGGTACTTGTACTGCTCTAAAAGTCTGTAAAATGATAGAAAATGTATATAATTTATTGGCCCTAACAGAGAATTGGCAACCTTTTCGAAACAATCCTGACGCATGTTTGGTAAAGTAACATGATGTCTTTGTGAAGCCCACTGTCTTTTTGTATAGTCCCATACTGTGATGTTTCTTGTTATAAAACCTAATCACCACATCTTCTGTAGAGTGGTAAACTCCAAACAAGCAACGTCTTTGGAACACAATGCAATTCTTCAGCACATTGCACATGTGTTTTGTGAAACCAGGCCTTCAACACAAAACCTAGTGCCAGGAAACTTTCTTAAAGATGGAGACAGTGAGTGGACAGTGAGTGGAGTGTAAGATAATATGTCCTCACAGTCCACTAGCCGCCAATTCTGTGCCCATGCTGGAAAAATAATCTGGTGTTTCTACACCAGATTATGGTGTAGAAACCAGGTAAATGACAACACAAAGAAAGTGGAGCACAAAATAGTATCCCAGGCTTTGCAATTTATGTCCAACTCGTATTGGGGGGCTTCTGAGGGAGCACCCTATGTTGTTGAAAGGAGAGGTGCTCCTGTTTGAGTTCAAATGTAAACAGTCCTTCTCCAGCATCCATGACACTACCTTTAATGCGCTCATGAATTAAAATAGCAGCATAACATGAATTTACATAGAGTAATGTGTTTAACCTCCCTCCCCAGACTATGGAGGAGGAGGCGGAGGAGGAGGAGGAGGAGGAGGAGGAGGAGGAGGGGTTCAGCTGCAGGGCTGCTGTAGCCAGAGCAGCCTGAACAGCAATGGCAGCCTACCTGGAGCAGGAAGCCACCGGAGGTTGTCGGACCGCCGTGTAGCCAGCTGGGCAGCCTGCTTTGAACGGCTCCTCCAAGACCCTGTGGGGGTGCGCTACTTCTCGGTAAGATAGGCTAACAAACTGTACATGCAACATTTTATTTTTTATTTATTTTTTTATTTTTTTTAGTCTGTATGGATTAACTGCTTCCCCTGTTGTGATATACAGTAGTGTCCAGGGTCCCAAATTAAACTCTCAAAGGCTATCTGCCACACTGGCGGGTAAACGTTTGAATTAAAGTTGGCATGTAATAAATCACTATCCTGAGTCTCTCTCTAGCGCTGTCGTCTGAGTTGAGTTTGACACACACCAACACATTCTGTGAAGACCAGCATCTTAACAGACCATCTGATTAATTCCGTAACAAAACAACAAAAAATACCCAATCAGAGAGAGCAAGGGAGTACTTAGGCTTTTATACGGGGATAGTAGGTAGGCCTACGTAATTCTGGTGTGGATGAGTTGTGCCGTTATGTGTTATTATCACAATAAAATACTGAAACTTATAACCGCTAAAAAATATGCTTTGTGATGGGTAGATGTTTTGATCTACCAGCCATCTTGGCCAGTAACTCAAAAAGTAAATTTCTGGCACTGGTAGTGAACTTGGTAGCCATTGGTAGGTGCTGTGTGGGACCCTATCGTGGGTGGTGGGTGGGTGTTGCTTTTCAAGTGGGCTCCTATCACAATGCTATGACTTCTGCAGAGGCTTGAACATGCCTCGTCGGTGCTTCAGCTGCGATCAGTAGTCCCCCACCTTTCCAAACCACCACTGGAGCCCCGTGTGAGACATAAGTACACATCTATGTCATCTTTGTAGATATCCATGTCAGCTCTGTGCTGTCTGTCTCTACAGGAATTTCTCAAGAAAGAATTCAGTGAGGAGAATATCTTGTTCTGGCAGGCCTGTGAATACTTCAGTCATGTTCCTGCAGTGGACAAGAAACAAGTAACTGTCCATTAGTATGTTTGCAACAAAGTGTGTATTTGGGTGTTTTGGGGTTAAGTTAGATAGAGATCTCAGTGACTTATTGTTATCAATACTGTTTCCTGCAGTTGTCCCTGAGAGCTGGAGAGATCTATAACAGCTTTTTGTCCAGCAAGGCTACCACGCCGGTCAACATCGACAGCCAGGCGCAGTTGGCCGATGATGTTCTGACGTCCCCAAGGCCTGACATGTTCAAGGCCCAGCAGTTACAGGTGCCAGTTCAACCAATCTGGTTGACCCATGATACTACATCATGTAGTTGTATCATGGGTCCACAGTACAATAGTTATTCATTCTTTCCATTTGAACTTCTAGTACTTTTTATAAACTGGTGTATATGTGCGATATTTAATTTAGGTGGCACACAGGTGTTTCTGCCTATAAGCCAAATTAGGGCTGGACAATAATTTAATATCAATATATACCGCGATATACATTTTTTCAATAATGGTTATATGATTTTTATACGTATTTCTGGTATTTCTATAAGCTATACATTTGTCACTGAATGATGGGTGCAGCAGTCAGCTGCAGGGCTCTACAGTGCGACCATTTCACTCGCAAATGCGACAAAAAATCATTAACGTGCACTTTGTGCCAGTGACTTCTAGCCACTATGTTTGCAGCTCAAATATGCGCAGTTGTGCACTGTTATGACATCCCCGTGCACAATGACAAAGTACAGCGCATACTAGGTACATGTTCCAAACAGTGTGAGTGCGTAACTGTGTTTATGGTTACCATAACTGGGCTGGGCGATATACCGGCATATATCGGTATATCGGAATTTTTCCAAAAGAGATATACAATTAGACAATATAGTTTATATCGATATAGTTATATTATGCAATTATTCATGTCTTTTCGATTTGTTCGTCTCTCCCTCCATGCCTGCACTTAGTGCGTTCGCAGTGTCAAAGGGGCGGAGACACCAGAGAAAGCTTACATATGTCAATGTCATTCAAACGAATGGCTCGTTAGAATCCTGATAACGAGCCATTTGTTTGAATCAGCTGTGTTGGAGCAGGGAGACATCTAAAACATGCAGGACAGTGTTACCCGAGGACCAGGGTTGGAAAACACTGCAATAGCGTATGTGACCATGTCACAATTGAGCAACTACTACAGCAGACATTTTATGATAGGTCAAACTTGATAATGTAGGCCTAATCATCTCTCTTTCATAAAACACCAAGGTATTCAGACATCATACTATAGAGATTAATATGAAACAATGAAAACAAAATACTAAAGGTGAATAATTGCATAACGGTTATGATCTCCCTTAATAAATAGAATTTCGACTGTGCTCGCTGTGATTTCACATTTCTTGTTTGTGTAAAAGCTAGAAAGTGAACATTTATCTGTAAAAAAAAATTTCTAAAATATATTGGTTTCATAGGAGGTTTCATAGACTTGGCAATAGCATTTTTCAGAAGTTTGTAAGTACTCCATTGTGGGTGTTCTTAGCAGTTTTTCTGAGGTTTATATTGTTCATATCGATATCGGAATTATTCCATATCGACCGAAATTAGGAAATATATCGTGATATAAATTTTGACCATACCGTCCAGCCCTAAATCAAATAAAATGTTAATCCATTTGAGAATATGGCAGTATAATAGCTATATAGATATACGAGTCTATGGGTTGTCCATATACTGTTTGGTTTTTAAGCGAGCGCTTGCAGTAAGTAGTAACCACTGTTGCTAAACTGTAAACTTCAAGCATTTTAGTTTTTATATGTATTAGCCAACCCTCATAAAACACAGCTGGATCATAATAAAACATAAACAACTATTGTTTCTTACGAAGTGTTATATTTCTGTCATGCAGGGTCTATTAAGGTGACAAAGTAATAAGATTAGCCCCACTGTCCAAAACTATTAGAATAACCGCTGGGCTTACAGTAGACAGCACTATTCTTTGAAGGGATTCTGTGTGCAGTAAGGGGCTTGTTCTCATTTAGCCGTCAGTCACTTTGCACAAGCATATTGGCTTTTTTCGCTGACCATCTGGGTTTGTTTACGAAAAGCCTCTGAGGCTTTACCAGAGAGATAAACACAAACTGGCATACACCCACTTCATGAGCCTTGTGCATTTTGTACACGTGGACACGCACACACACATACACAGGGCTATATATATATATATATATATATATATATATATATAGCCCTGTATACTTCCAACTTGAACCTAAACATGACCAAATCTTCACTGTTGGGACACCTGTCAACAAAAGCCATAACCATATGTTAACACCAGCTTCTCCCTCCTGTGCTCTCCTCCTCTCTGGTTTGTCTTCTTTCACACAATTTGTCTTCCTGTCTCCTCATATACCCCCCAACCACCCCCCAATTATCTCTCTCTCTCTCTTTGTCATTGTTTCTTATATTGTTCAAGGTTGGTCCCTCTTTTAGCTGATCTTAGTCGTTTTTATTTTTATTAGTCGGTATTATTTGGGGAGCACTATGATAATCAGGTTTTTTATCTTTAATCTGTATTATGGTAAAGCAAAAAAGAATACAGCTAGAATGATTAACTTCCTGTTTGGCCAGGCAAAGCTGGCTATTTATTTTGGTAGAAAAAGGAAAGTGGATGGTGATGACAACTGTGATTGTCTAATTATATTGAAATCTTTGGTCAGAACTGGGTGGGGAGTGAGTCCTTACCCCAAGTGAAGGAGTTTAAGTACCTCGGGGTCTTGTTCGCGAGTGAGGGGACTATGG
>JAODTR010003655.1:0-12626 GCA_025399935.1 Amblyopsis rosae
TGATGTTGCTCGGGAAAGGGAAGTTTGGGGTCCCTTGCTGAAGCTGCTGCCCCCGCGACCCGAGTCCGGATAAGCGGGAGAGGATGGAAGGATGGATAGTTAAAATCTCTTTTAATGAGATGAATAATAAGTTTCCACTGACAACGAGGTTCTACAACTGGGGCTGTGCCAAAGCTAACCCTAACCAACTGCCTTATAGTAGGTCAAATGTAAGAAAATACACATTAATGGCTTAGCATTTTATACATGCAGTACACCATTACAAAAGTCACGTTTGGGGAAAGAAATTGTCAGCTAAATTATTTGGCATGGCTAAATCCCCTTGCAGTTAAATATTCTGTGTGACTAATTCATAAATAATGTGATGGTATTATATTTGGACTGGACTGGAGGGCGGAGCCTCCTCTGTTAGGCAGGTGATACTGTGACTGGTATGTGGGCAAATATAATCAAAATAGAAAGCTGTCAGAGACATGCAAAACATCCAAACACTGTAGAGAGCTGTTTTCTTCCTTAGCTCACTGTTTATGTTATGTGCATGAAAAGGTGTGTGTATATAGGCGGAGGGAAGAAAAACTCAACTCTGGGGATTTCTAATACATTCATGTAGACTTTCTGACTTTGACAAATGGCTGCCAAGGTCACAAACACCTTAGGGAAGCTGTTGAGACGCTTTCTTTAGTGTTAAAAGGTTTTATTGATTTTGAATAATTGCTGCAGGGCTCAAGACACCTGCATACATAACAAGACGTCTGGTTGTGTAATGCATTGGATTGTCTCGGTTTATGAAAATGTGCTATTTAAACACATTTGCATTACCTAGCAGACTACAGAGCTAGATGGGAGAGGAGGTATGAAACAGAGGGAATATACAGTAAACATTTTAAACTATACAAAAACTGTTAAGTTTTGGATACTTGATAGAGTGGTTGAATGTGTTTGTCAGATTGAATAGCGGTGCAGCTGTTAAAAGTAATTCCGTGTGGGATTTCATTAACCTGACAGATGGATTAGTCCCAAAGTCCAAAAATACTTGGTTACCAGTTAATTGGATAAGCCATCTGGTCGTTTTCGCTGTCGGCAAACCTAAACCACGGCCGTATAGCTAAATACAATTGGTCAATTCAGTTGCTACTCGGACACATTCGCATTTTGCAATGATTTCTGGGCTTTCCAGACTTCGGCAAAATGAAACTGAAACTTGCGAGATCAGGATTTCATGGACAAAAGCAAATGATGCACAGAATGTTTGTATGCACTATGGAATACCACACAGGCCCTGCCCACAACAGCAGCAGTGTTAGGTGTCTGTTTTCAACCTCGATTTAACAGAATGAACCCGCCTTGTGCCATGCATCAAGCTGGCATGTATTCAATGTTAAATATGCTCATGATGGATGCCGGCGCAAAAATCTGGATGACGTTTTACAGTTCCTTCAGGGGAGAGAGGTTTATATTCCTCTAAATCGATCCAATATTTCCATACGTCATCCATCAACCAGCATCTTCTGCTATAGGGCACTGTTGACACACATACACAGATGCATGTACTGAGTACATATCTGCTGTAAATATGCACCAAAGTCATCAAATTGGCAAATATTAACTTCACGCACATTGAAGCTAATGGCTTCTAAAGACATGCCATCGCTCATGTCATTAAATCCTCGGCAGAGATGAAATTTGGCGGGTTTCATTCCCTTCTGCCATTTGATACTCAGTTTACTGGCAACGCAAGCAGATTCATTTAAATATTTTTCAAATCAGACATTGGAAATATGCTCATCATGCACCCCTGAGCTAAATATAATATAAATGTTAATGAAGATTCGTGCACCAAGCTGGCGAAGTGAACACTAGCAATATGGAATAGACTCACAAACTTTGGGATGTGAAATTGAATAGAGAATTAGTTTATTTTATATATTTATGTTTTAGTCATTTGTGTACTTTTCTAGTGTTCAGTGTTTGAGAGGATAACAGGGGCAGATACATTAAGAAAATACTGAAACATATGCAGCAACATTATTTTATATTCTAAAATTGCTGTGTCAATATTTGTAAATATACTGTTTTTGAACAAAAAAAAGATGTATACCTTTTGTTTAAATAAAATGCCCTTCAGAACTTTTGGAATAACCATGTTCAGAACGCCATAAACGCACATGGCGTTGTCGTCGGTTACAACAAAAGCACCCAACTGCCGTGGTGATTATGGCTTCGAAAGAAGTCACTTAAACACTCGGGGGTAGCATTTTAGTTAAATGACGGTTGTATTCACTGCTATTTTGCTTTCCATGAAATGGTCGCCCTCGTCGTCGTACACATTATCAGGGTCAGCTAGTTTCTCATCCACAGGTTAAATGGATGCAGTCCTGCTATCACGCGGTGGCACTGGTGTGAGTGTACGTTGTACAAAAGCCTAATTGTCTGTGACTCGGGCTCTCGTTAACTGCGCTGCGTTACCTTTTACTGTGGATAAATGAGGAGTTCAGAAGCCATCTGTTGCTGCTCAACTATTCACACTCTATGATAGAGTGAAACGTGACACCTTGCAGGGATATCCGTACAGTGCACTAGCCTAATGAGAAGAGCATATCCGCAGTCATGCTATACCGGCCCTTTTATACAGCGGAAATAACTTTGCATTGGCAATAATCCCAATTCAGTTTTGTCAAAGATAGGCTACTAGCAGTCGGTGAAGTGGACAATTACTTTGACTGAAGGAGGAATGCGTTGAGATAGAAAATGTGGGGATGCTTGTCTCAAGACGTTAAGGCCTACTCTTTGATTTAGCCATTCTGATTATATTCCACATTGCAAGTTGTATGTGGAGGCTTTACCAAAGTCAGTTATGGGTCAAATGGCTTTAGTTAAGCATCTGTGTCCAACTCAACTGACACGACGACGACATTTAAACTAAAAACCCCAGAAATAAGGTTGAAACTTTATTTCTCTTCAGGTTTTCTGCTCGTCTTGCTAATCAGCATATCAAGTGATTTAATCCCTAAACGGTTTGTGCTTTTCACTGTTTGTGACCTAGGCTACTTTTGAAAGCTATTAGTGGGGGGAAGTGACGTGACTGTCACAAGTAGTGTTTGGATCAGCTTTTAGAGGCACACTGCACGTTTAAGCCTGTGTGTGTGTGTGCACGCTCATTCGAACAGTTGCTATACACACGCACACCATGAACTGGTGTGCAACATACTATTCTGTATTGTTAGGCTTGATGGTTCTTTATACTAACCTGGCTGACTAAATTAAATGCAGTGGTACACATAATAGGAAATACAATTAAAGACCAAAGCAGGTGTGTAGTATTATAGTAGAATAAGTATAGTAGAATCTTTTTCTATGTCTCGGTCTGGTCTTGGACTCTTTGGTATTTGAACTCTATTCTAATTGGACTCGACCGAGTCCAGCCATTGAGTTTAGTCAATTTCAGGGTTTTCCCTGCATAATTACTTTCCTCTGTCATTAAAAGTGTAAGAGTATTTCTGTTACGAACAAGGGAGTTGAAAAACAGTCTGCCTACACCGCGTTACAGTACCATACTATTAGCGCTTAAAAGCACACGTTGAGCAGAAAGGAATGGATTGGGGGGGTGGGGAGTTAAATAAAATTACATTTTAATCTACATAAATATTAGCCCATTTAAATTATTACATTATTGCCATTGTTTGTTTACCCTTCGGCTCCTTCTACTGCCACGGTCAGCTCACCTGAGCTTTGTTTCAAGTGGTTTTTCCTCATTCGGTGGATATTGACCTACTTCTAAATAATCTCCGCTATAGGCCTAAACAAATCTCTGAAATAAATCTCACTTAACAGATTACAGTAAATATTCAATTTAGATAACTTCATAATAATGTGCAATAGTTTAGGGAAGTGGGCTAGTGTCTATCATAAACTATTCTAGGATAGGTTACATAGAAATGCCATAATATGTAGGCTACAATGTATTACTGTAGACTACCTCCTTTGATTTTGAGAGTCACTATTCCTATATTACAGCTCATTGTCAAAGGGACAAATTATACGGGCATGGCACTAACCTACTAAAAGTTAGCTGTTGTTTTTTTTTTTTTTTGAATAAGTAGTCTATCATTGACAACGCTTAATGTGGAGCCCTGTTTGAATAAGTCTCATTTGGACTCGGACTTGACTTGGACTCTAATGTCTTTGGACTGGGCCTTGACGTGGTGGTCTTGGACTCAACAAAGGTGGTCTTGGACCAAAGTAAAATGCTGCATTTTTCTGCATAAATCAGGAGTAGGCTTATAAGACAGCAGCTCCAATTAAGCATTTTGATGAATAGAGATTGTGGTTTTAATGCAGGCAGGTCTTAACGATTTGAAGATTTTTCATTAATTAACCTTTGCAATGCTTCATTGTGTAATTAAGGTTGGTTAAATAATGTTTTTCAGACCACATTTATCAGTAGGAAAGTCTTTAGCATTTTAAAACAGTTGACTGATTAGATATGACACAGCAATTTATTTAATATAAACACAAAGTTATCAACAATGCTATATTTGTAGGGTTCTGTAGCTTTACAACAGCTGAAATGTACTGGCATATGCATCAAATGAAAATACAAAGATACAGCAAACATGCCCTTGATAAAAATATCATACAAAACAAATTGTACATGTCTATACAGCAGTTGTCAGTTACACAGGGCTATGCGAGCCCCCAGTTAAATCTCCAATAATATATTTGAACCATTATATGCAGTCATGTCCCTATAATCCTGAAATCAAAACAAAAGTTTTATGTTGAAATGATGGTTCACATGGTAACATGACTCGTCAAATGGACAATGTTCTCAGGTGACCTGTTAAAAATACAACAATTATAAGCCATTTGATTTTAGTTTTGCAAAACATTTGACACATCACCGTATTGTTCATAAATAACAAGCTATTCATCAAAGAAATCAAAACACAGCACAGCCATATATATATATTTTTTTATTTAGTATAAAAAAATAGTATATTACCGTATTTTGAATGAGGTGTAGGAAAAAGCCACAATTTTGATAAGATTGTGCTACCAAATTAGTATGTGAATAATTTTGTGACATAGCAAGGCTTGTGCGACATTTTGTCCTTTAACTCTCCATTAAAACCATCAACAGTATCGAGTTGAACATTTTGAGTGTCGGCACAGAAAAACAAACGTGATGTGAGCGAATAATTAATGAATCTGCCGTGGAACAGCGCAACACCCACACAGTGTAATTCCTCAGAAGGAACATAATTAATTTTCACAGCAACACATTAATAATAAAATTAAGCATTACTGGTCAATAGGGGGCGTAGTGCAAGTAACACGGTGTCTGGTGAGAGTATTCCATTTGTACACTTGGAAGAGTCTAAAAAGCATTTGTGGTGCAAGGGTCTGAATCATACTGTATAACCTCCCCCACCGAGAGAGAGAGCGAGCGAGAGAGAGAGAGCGAGAGAGAGCGAGAGAGAGAGTGAGAGCGAGAGAGAGCGAGAGAGAGAGAGAGTGAGAGAGAGAGCGTGAGAGAGAGAGAGAGAGAGAGACTCTGTCACAGCAGCAGTCCATGTTTGTCGGGGAGATGCAGGAGAACGGTGAAACCTGGGGGGCACTGGTCCCATGCCAGGGCTGGCCCAGGCAAAAAGCCCCTCCCTCCATATTGGATTTGGGAGTGCTGTGCTGCACTGTGTACACAACAGCACGTACGGCACGGGGCAGTCGAGTGTGAAACTATGAAGCTGGATAAAGGTTTGTTCACAGCCACTGGATCAGGCTGGAGAGACAGCCTGCACCTTTATGCTGTGAATTTCCCACCCAAGACACAGTTTTTGTTTTGGGGGGCAGGGACAAACTTGAAAACAAAGGGTACACAGCATATTTACATTTTATAGGCATCAATAATTAAACCTCTTTTAATCATATCTTAGATGTGTCAAAGGTACGCTCCCTGACTGCGTTACAGCCCTCCCCTTAATGTTTCTATCGTGGAGCAAGAATGTTCACATCGTGCGCACATTGGTTGCGGGGGCATGTACAGTAGAGAAGGGTGGGGGCTATGAGTTTCAAACTAAACGTTTTTGTAACATTTTTAACACCGGGCACAAATAGAGTGTACCTTTTTAAAAAATAGAAAAAAGTACTTTTTTTATTTCACTCTGCCAGAAACAGGAATGGTAGATAATGTCAGTTTATTGCAACACAATGTCAGATGTCAAGAATATCCCACGAGGCTTAAACAAAAGCCAATGTTTTAAAATCGGGGGGACTGGAAAAAAATACATCACATTCAGTTAGTGTTGCACGGGCGGCCATCTTAGTGTGATTCATCGCCTCTTGGACACAACGTAAACTCCAAAATGGTGGTGTCGCGAGTCCTCGGGGTGTGCCGTGATGGTGAAGGTTATGATGTTTCTTTGCAACTCGGGTGTCTGTTTTAAAGAGGAAAAAACCTTATTAAAGTGCCAAATGCCCCCCCCCCCCCCCCACCTCATACAAACACAGACACGCTGGCTATTTATAAGGCTAAAGAGGATTAGGCAGTCCAAAGCTTGTCCACTCTAAAAGGAAAAAAATGCTTAAGTGGAGAAATGTGTTTTCTGGAGAACACTATGTCCACTAATACCCTCTGGACTAAAGTTCTGGCTTCAGTATCCCTGGCTCTTTGCTCTGAAGTCTGCATCTTGGAATGGTAAATTTAAAAATATGACACCTATTCAAGGATACCGCTGAATTCTGATAATTGCACTCTTTCGAACCACATATTCCAGTGCATAACAACTGCTTTCTTCAGTCATCGCAAAAATAATAATACATTTGGAGGATTTTCAAAGAAATCACCCCAATGTATTATTATGATTGTTTCAGCCTTATTTCATGCATTTGTAACACCCCGGTTATGGCTACAGTAATTCGTTTCTCTTTGGCCTTCAGATCATGAAACCTCAGCTGCCGACAGAATCCTAACACTAGAAAGATGCGACCTCTCTTCACACTGTATGTATATGAACGTGCTTCCATTCCACCGCAGACCGTTTTGGACTGGGACGAAGTTATCTGCAGCATCTCCTGTACTTTAATTAAAATGAAAACGGAAGGGTTAAGAGCACTTGGGACACCCTAGCCAGAGACACTATATAGAGGAGACATGCCACTTTATTTTAATTTTTTTAAGAAGCTCTATGGGAGAATTCTGAAACGCATATTTGGCAGTTGGAGGCACATATCCCTGGCCACGCTCCATTGGGAAGTGTTCGCAGTCGTTGCCTCCTACTGGACGTAGACCTCTGGTTAATTTTACAGCTATTAGACAGCCTTTAACCAATTAATGTTGCTACAACTGTTTGTATCGCCTCATCCACGCTCGACTTCAATGTCATTTCATTAACCCACCCTGACTGGTTCGCCAGCAGGGTGGCGGTGAAAACTGAGAACAGGTTTTCCAGACTATAATCTCAGCTAAATACATTTGCCAGGGTAACATATCCCACCCCTCCCCCCAAAATAACCAATTGTTTGCTTTATAACTGCCAAGCATGAACCTTTTTAACCAATTGTGTGGTTACATTAACCAAGCCAACTGTTTTGTGGCAGTCACCAAATGCTGTAAGCATTTTAATTAGAGTTGACTCATGATTGTAAACAGTTTTTATGTATCCCGTGACTATTGAAAGGGCATTTATGGCTCTCTCTCCATTCATTTCAATATGCTCTTCCTATTAACCGCCCGGAGGTGTTTCAAAGATGGCTGCCGAGCAGTGAGATTTGCCTATAGTATTTAGACATGAAACATATCAGTCTAGTGTCACCATTTGACCTGATATTTATTCCTTCCTGTGATATCTTACTTAGTTCTTGGCCTTATTTTATTATATTTTTAACAATCTTCTGTGACTTTTATTCCTCCCCCATGAGCCAATTTTATTATTCCTTTTCATAAAACGCGCTAACATGATATAATATTGCTTTATCTTCCTGATCTTCTTTTTATGAGGGTGTGCATTAATGTGTGTCGACACTTTGTGATAATGCTCTTTAAATAAAACAGTCTTGACTTGGTGTCATGTGGGGATGGGCAGGGAATTTAAGATCCAGGATCGCTTTTCAAGAAAAATAAAATATGTACAATCTCTGCACGTCTAAAAACCATCCAACACTGATGCGGTTGTGTCATTACCCTCACACTGACACAAACTGATTCAACTCAGGTCCGGCTATTCATATCCCCCTTGCACACACACACACGCACACCAATTAAGCGGAATGTTGTTTATGGCGAGTTCTGTGCCATTGGAGTACCATTAATGCTTCCTTTGTCAAAGGCGCCATTAGCCAGCCCTCAGTGAAGCCTTCCAAATGTCACACAGTTTATGACTTGGAGATTATGATTAAACGCTATGAGACGACCAACATTAAGTCCCGTGGCTAAGCATTCAATTGCTTTAAGGTCTCAGAGGGCTTCATATTAATATAGAGCAACCTCACTTTAATAGCTCACCAAACTAGACCAGTTTTACCGAGCTGAGATGAAAAGCTTACCTAATCTCAGTTGTCAATATCCGATACATGGTTCTCTATCTGGAATAAGAGAAAATTGATATGATTACGATACACAAAATTACAACACCATGATAATGTGTTTTAATGCTCTCTGCATTTTATAATGAAAATGGTATACATGTTCACTTATCTCTGATCAATGTGACCTTCAGTAAGCAAGTAAATCTCCCTGCCTTGTCGAAACATATCTGTCCATTAGAGCGAAGATGGGACTTATGTCAAGCACCACATTCTCAGATTTAATCGCTAATAAATACAGTTTAATAACACCACAGGCAGGGTCACCCAGATGAAAAAGGTATAATGACGCCAGTGAACTCTTCACCCCAGGATGCAAGCTGAATCACTGCATCCTGTGCGTTAGCCAGCTAGCCTGGTATAACCACACCTAAAATTCACTTGGTGAATGAGGTCTGGTAACGATGCACTGGGAAGTGTTAACAGTTGTTGCCTCCTACTGGGCGTAGACCTGATTTAGATACTATATTAGACAGTTTTTAACCCAGGGATGTGCAGAGAGCCCACTATTTGTATTTGTTGTGTCACCAAATTATTTGGATTTGTATTAATATTTGTACAAAAGTGAAAATTTGTGTAACGATCCTGGACAATGGGGAAAAGATCATGGCATGTCTTGGCAAATGTGTACACCCGCGGACAACTGTCAAATGTGGGAGCACATGCATCTCGTCTACAGCTGTTCTTACATGGATGTAATAGGCTATATAACGTGCCGATACATAGAACTTGTCCGTGGTAATAGGTCAACCTTTGTGAAACTTTAATGTTTCTGCTAAGTTAAGTGTTTGCGGAATTAGCAAGGCAAAGTATTGAAAGGTATTTTCTAGAAAAATTATATTGAACAACACTTTCTGGCATGAGTATTATCTAGGGCAATATTATTTTTAATGTTTATGTGTGCTTCGTACTTTATGTGAAAACCCACATGCAGCCCCCATTATATCTTGTTCAGTATTAAGCCTGCATAACAACTACACAAAATATCTAGTCCTACTTCTTACACACGCCAACTTACTCTATTTTTAGCACCTGAACAATGCCTAATATCTGCTCTCCTCTTGCTCGTGTTGACGGTGAACATGAGTTAGCTAGTGTTATGAAGGCATAGGTGCAACACTGGGGAGTGGGGAGGCTGGGAACATGTCCCCATCTCCTATGGCACCATAACGTTTTAAATGCATAATCGTTTCGAATGTTTTGAAAAATTGGCTTGCATCGAGAAATTATGACAAACGAGAGAGGTTTGATTGTGCTTCTTCCCCCCCCCCCCCACCGTAATTTTCAATGGTAATTACGATGTCCTCGTTACCCTACATTGTTTAAAATAATATTTATTATTTCCATCTGAGCATATTATATCAACATAACTTTTATAGTTTCTAGTAAAATAAAGTACAGTATCTAGCAACTTACGCGTTGCCATTAGCTTGCTGTCTGTGTCACCATAGTTACGAGAGTATATTAAATGAGGAGTCTGGATGTATACGTTCAACGTCAAGTTTAACAACGGAATGGTCCACTTTAGGGGTGTCTGAAACCATATCATAGGATTCTTCCAGAAATATATTGTAATATTTATGGTTACAGGTAAGATTTTCAGATGTAATCATAAAAATTACAAGATGTTTATATAATTTTTTTTTTACCTGATTCCTTTACATTTTTTTATTATTGTTGTTTTTGGGAAGCACGGTTGTGCAAGGTTTCCCTCTCTGGAAAGCTCGTTGACCTGCAATTCTGTAGGAAAAGTGCTATATACAAGATTATTATTAAAAACTAAATCCAAACGTTGCTGTTTTGCCAAAAATAAAAGCACATCTTGATTGATGACTGTGCTTATTGGATGCAGACCATAACAGTAATCAAGCACTTGGGCCAAAAGCGGAGCTAACTTCAGATTTTGTGAAAGAAAACTGGCCGACCAGTCATCTCTACTGTCACACAAGGGCACTAGTTATCTCTCCCTATCTCCCTCTCTATCTCTCTCTACCCTCCCTCTCTCTCTCTCTTCCTTTTGCCTTAAAATCTCTACTCTGCTAGCATAGGAGCAGTGTGTGCGTGCGAGCGCGTGCATGCATGTGAGCCTGACGACGTGCGCGTCGGGGCCTGCCAGCGCTCCTTGAGGCCGGGTCGTCGGGGAGCGGCTGTCAGGCCGTGCGCTGTCAGGTCGTGCGCTCGCCCGCTCAGACCCAGGCCATGAATAATTCTGCAGAATTAGCTGTTCCGACGGCCGCCACTGTCTGCCCACTGGAGATCTCCCAAAGTGCCCCCCCCCCCATCTCCTCCTCCATCACCCCCATCCTCTCCCACCTGCATGTGTGTGTGCGCGCATGTACCAGATGTTGGCTCTCCTCATCGTAGTCCTCCTCCCCTCCGTCGGTCATCTCCCCTGCCTCCACATCCAGCGCCCCCCCACCCTCCCCGGCCTCCTCCCCGGAGTTCTCCGCCGCCTCCGACACGGACTCCTCGTGCAGGGAGTCGCAGTTGTCCTCATACTTCCTCTGGGCCTCTGGGAAGGAAGGGGGGGCGGGGTTTAGAGAGCATTGTGATGTCACTGGTGCACATGTAACCGGGACAACGTCACTGATTTGAACCAGTCAAATTAACTGATTACAATGTTGGCGTTTAACCTGCAGATGGCGCTGTTCTGTTTTTTTAACCCAAGATTTAATCCCGTAAACATGGATTTATGCTGGAGTAAAATAGTAAAGCACAGGAAAACAAATGCTTGAAGGTATTGCTTTAATACTTCACTCCAGCATTAGTCCAGTGGGAGAAAGATGGACATTGGATCTGTCCACCATTGAACAATAGCAGTATATAAAGCACCATTAAAAAGTATATACTGTATATTTCATCCCAGTGTTTTAAGCCATTGGTCTACAACTAGATCATATATTTTACTTAATTAATTAGACTTAATTATCTGCAATCCAAAGAGACTTGTAATACTGTAATTGTACTCATTACAAGATAGGGGTCAGGGGTCATGTATCTTTCTCAAGGACACTTATGGCCAGGGCACATCCAGTTATAGTTCCATCAAACACATAACACATGTGGAGCGCATGTGCAGTGTAAGGTATCAGTTTGGTTTAAAAATAAACTTTGACAGTTTATATGACCCATTTAAAAATGCAACTCACATAAAATAATTATATATATATATAAAAAGACATTTTCTACATTTGTAGAGTGGATCTCCGCAGCGCATTCTGTATGCTATACTGACGTGCTGCTCTCAAAGCCTAGTGTAGTGTTGCATTTTAAATGTCATTCATTGCAGTTTTTGATTGACGTTAATTAAAGTTTAATAATAGTATAGTCTGTCGTTTTATTTTTCTTTTCAATATAAAAGTAGTCATAGAAGTAACCATCTAATGGCAGCTTCTGACGTGACTCGATGCCAAGGTTCAGAACGCGATTCTGTTTCTTGAGCGTCAGGCCATAAACATGCACTGAAAATCAGCAGATAATTGAGCTCCTCTGTTAATTTGTCATTACCTTTCAAACGTTGCGTTCCTTAACGTGCCGTCGAAAGCCGCCGCCAGTGGGCTTTGTCCTTTACTGTGCATTTTGGGACATTTACATTTTTTGGTGGAAACAAAGGTTGGGATCAAATAATTTAGCGGACCCCTGCAGTAACTCTGAGGACCCCCTAGGTGTCCCAGACCCCCTATTGAAAACCTCCACTGTAGGTCTAAAAAGCCATTTGCAAAGTGAAAGTCTGCCTCAGTTCTTCTGTGAGCCGGTGTCCTCTGGTGGAGGACAACTATAAAGCTCTCCTCTATAACTGAGTCAGTGCTGTTGACATCTGTCTGGTGTTATGACGGAGAGCTGTGCGCCTTATCTGCCATCATGTCAGCAAGACTGATGGCTATAGTGTGTGTGCTGTGCTCTTAGTTTCCCCTCAGTGGTGGGGGACTGCTCCAGAGACATCACTTAGAGAGTCCTCAATAGAACTCTATAGGAGAAGTACCAGAGACATTATATAGAGGAGACAGACCGCTTAGAGAGTCCTCAATAGAACTCTATGGGAGAAG
>JAODTR010003656.1:0-12625 GCA_025399935.1 Amblyopsis rosae
TGTTGAATGTTATTCATAATGTTCTTACGTGTTGAATGTTAGTCATAATGTTCTTGTGTTGAATGTTGGTCATAATGTTCTTAAGTGTTTAATGTGGGTCATAATGTTCTTACATTTTGAATGTTGGACAGAATGTTCTAAAGTGTTGAATCTTGGTCATAATGTTCTTAAGTGTTGAATGTGTGTCATAATGTGTTTAATGTGGGTCATAATGTTCTTACGTGTGCCATTTTCATTCCTTGGATTTCAGTGGCATTCTTGACAGCCTTGGCAAGGCAGAGAGGTGTGTAAGGGATAGGCACCCGGTGGATCTGCAGAGGAATGTGGTCAGAACATGGACATTCATAATCACTCACCGTAGTACATGGGATTAAGCAGATACCGAGAAGAAATTTAAGGCCCGGACACAATGCAAGTGATCCGCTCATCGCCCATCACTTTTTGGTGAAAATCAGTCCCTCGTTTACATTACAGACTTTGGTTGCCATGGTACCCCTCTAGTCTATTTCCCACCCGAGATGTTTCAGTCAATCCGTCAGTTAACGGTATCCTTAGCTCCCGTTGGTGGTCGCCTCGATCGCGTCGCCTGAAGTGGAGATTAGTTTAATTTGGGGCCCGCCCACTTTGCGTCGCCGATAACTTACAGTGTTCCCGGGGCTTTACGCTGTCCTCCGAATTATAAACAGCATTTATGTACAAATAGATCTGTGTGCATGTAATTTTGCATGGACAAATGCATTTGTAGGTCTGATTATTAAGCGTATCATACACAAATATAATAAACCAATAGTATTATTAAAGTTTGCTAATTAAACCAATCAAAACAAAAACATGAATGTCACTAGCTACAGCTGGGTTAACCAACGTGAAGACACGTACTCGGAGAGCTATCAACTATTCGATTATCTGAGCGCTGGCTCTGTGGTGTGCAGTCGCACCTCCGTACCTTTGGGATGATCTGTGTGAGGGCACAGCTGGCCTTGTCAGAGATCCATACTTTGTCTTTGGGACCCAGGGAGGCGCAGATCTCCTGGAGCTCAGTGTGGACGGACTCGTAAGGGGAGGCCTGGATGCAGAGCTCGGGCTTGCAGAGGGAGTCCATCTGAAGGTGGTCTCTCACTGCAGGGTCTGCCAGCCGCTTTAGTTCTATAAACAGCCTGAGACATGGAGAGATTACGGACCAGACGCTGCAGCTGGTTCATACTAGTAGGTTTTATGTTATTGTCATGTTTCCTTCATTAGGCGACTGTGTCTCAATGAGTCAGAATCACAAAAAACAGCACAATGGTTTACCTTAATGAGTTCATTCCCACGATAGTGTACGCAAAGAACACTGGGTTGTACTCAATATCTGAACCACGGAGGTTAAAAAGCCCTGGAAAACAAATGTATTATTCAAATAGGACCCACGGAGAGTAAAAAGCAAAATATGATGCTCCCCATATTTGCAGTTCCACATCTTTAGATATTTTATCTCTCTCTCCAGACAGAGACAGACAAGAGGTTTAAGCTTTAAATATGTTTTTACAAACACCAGGTGCTAGGCTTGAAGAAAAAGGCGACATAATAAAAACATAAAACATAATTATTATAGTTAGAATACTATAATTGCAGTCTTCTGTGGCTACCAGAGGAAATTAAGGGTAAAGTCAGCTACTGCAAGCTAAATCAATGGGAGCCACCTCACTGCCCAGACCACACACGTATATAGTGAGTGAGGCTTAAAAGATATAGTCAGCTAAATGTAAGCGAATACACTTTTTTGTCAAATTCAGAACAGAACAACAAGTATTGCGCTTTGCTTCACTGTGCGTTTTGATGCGTGGGGCAAAGGAATATTGTTTTGATTTGAGCTTGAATGTAGCAAGCATTCTCGAGAATGACTGGCCGTCATTGAAATTTGACATTTGGTGAATTTGACAAAAAGTGTATTAGCTCACAGTTAGCTTGCAATAGCTTTAAAGCTCTGCCGAAATCACATTGCCCCTTCTGAAAAATGACTAGCTAATTTTAGAATTGAATCCTCTTTATTGGAATAATAATGAACCTCAGCAGTCAACAATCAGCCAAAGTGAAAACATTGCAGCCTCTCAGAGCAGATGATTGGACAGGCTGGATCAATTAGCCTACCCTAAAGTTTGCTAGGACCAGAAATCTGGTACTTGTAATGTAATGCAGCATTACTTGGATTAGTAATTGTAATATTATTACTGTTTTGGAAATAGTAATTAGTTACACTACTAGTTATTGAAAAAAGTAATATTACAGTAAGTAGTTACTGCCCAACACTGGTCCCTGATCAACATGGTATACTGTATGTCAATTTTAAATGCATGAAACCAACCGTACATGCAATGTCATCCAGCGCTGTGGCGATAAACCAGGTGATTTTCCTCTCTGTCATCTTGGATCGCAGGGCAGTTATTTTGTCTTGCCAGCACATACCTGGGAGAAGACAACGCTTTCTTAAGTAAAACACGTCGCTGCAGAACATTTCCTTGAAGACCAGTTTATAAAATAGAAATATAACTTAACCTGAGTAGCAAGTCAGTTTGGCCTCATGCAGAAAGCAAGCATATCTGCCACATTTAGAACGCTCTTTAAGCCACCAAAGACATTTACAAGCAGTCTAGACATACAGTGTCATATTTACACCATTATGTATTGTTAGTGATATGACATTGCACAAACATGTTCTGGGACAGTAGGGCATGTTGTGCAATATCACAATTAGATGACAATGCCTTTTCGGTGACCCCCTCTCTTGGCAGACCTGCTGGCCGTCTCAAGAGGTCCAGCCTCATAAGGCGTTATTAGGGCGGCGATAGCAGAAAGACTACTTCCCAAATCTTATAAAAAGGGTGGGTCATTTACAAGTAAATAGTATCAACACATATTATGCTAAAGTGATATAAAAACCTGAACATTCTGTCCTGAGATCCAATGACCACAGCAAAGCTATTATTTACAAAACAACGTGTTAAGAGTAGAAGAGGTGTACCGGTGTACTCTAAACCCAAGGTGATGAGTTTTGTGCTGGGTTTAGCAGGACGGTCCTCCCACACGGCATCAATCAGGTTGTCCTGCACCGCGACCAGAGAGTGTCCCGCACTGGTAAGAGCCTTGCACATGGTCTTCCACTGGTCTGCAACACACCGGCAGAGGTACTGTTGAGACTACATGCTTAGCACACTGACTTGTATGGGGCATAGGCTCAGTTTACATAGTTGGTTTGATACGAGATTAAGATTGAAGGTTCAATCAGTCAAAACCTAAATGTAAGTACATTCAACAGCAAATGTACTGTAAATGTTATGAAGTATAGCTACGTTAATCTGTGTAAATAAAACCTGAATAGGGTTCCTCTTCTGGTTAACAACTTTGAGCGCAAATCAAAACAAACTCCCATAGAAGCTCCGCCCCCCACACACTGAAAAACATTGCAAATCCTAGGGCGCTGTTGTTGTGAGCGGTGTTCACCACTTTGTTCATGTTCCTATTTACGGAGCCAGGGCTGTGTAGAAACACCAGATTATTTTTCAGCACGCACAGAGAACAGGAGGTAGCGAAATGCTAGGAGATACAGTATATTATCTCAAGATTAGATTACAACAGATTTAACTTATTGAGGAGGAGGTAGTGTTGAACTTGCTACCCACCAGCAGCTATGATCCAGGGATCCACTCCCACTTTGGAGTTCTCCGGCAGTACGCTGATCAACCAATCCTCCTGAGATGGGGTCTCCTTCAGCCCTGCAGACAGTATGTGGAATACGAAGGCATTTAGTTTAATTCAAACATGGTCACAATTATAGTTTTGGACATCAGGTAGTAGCGGAAAAATCTAAACATATTGCATTTTGATTCTTATGCATTAGTGTTATTCATAAAAATTGGGCACTCTATAAAGTATGTATTGAAAAGATGAACTACTTAAATATAATAAATTCTGGAGAAAGCACCGTGCACTGAAAAGTTGAGAATATATAAACTTTTATGCACATCTAAAAAATGCACATTCATGTGCTGTATTGCATCATGCGTACGGGCAGCGTTAATTTCTGAGGACGCGCACAAACTACGCTCCAAAGGAACGCAGGATACGCGTCCGATACGCCTGGTAGCCATCTTGCGTACGCGTACCCGTAATTAAAAACAAGTATATAGTATTATATTTATTAGTATAGTATATATATTTACTATACCTTTAACTAGAGCTAGAAAAAGCATAATAATAATAATAATAATAAACTAGACCATACCCATCTTCATGAGGGTCCAGTTTTTATCCATCTGCTGGCTTGCCTGCAGAAAGTAGCGGCCGTCAGTCCACAGCGCTGCATGTTGCTCCGTCACAATAGCCGTGCCTGCACACACACAAACACACACACATTCCACACGTTTGCCTCTTCTCGACGGGCTAGTTTAGTGCTCTCCCACAACACAAGCCACACAGACACATACAAACACATGCACCAAGTACCTGCAGATCCATTAAATCCACTGATGAACTCACGCCTGCAGTCGCACGGCGCAATGTATTCACTCTGAGACAAAAGGGAGAAAAGACAACAGCGTGGATCTATCACATAAACAATCCTCTATTCTAGTACTGTAGGGTGGTCAACTCCCAACAAAAAGTGCATGAGATTGACCCGCGAAAGGCCAACGACGTGTAGCAAAAAAAAAAAAAAAAAAGCTCTTGTTAAGTTACCTAATTGTCAAGTGTAAAGTGGCCATTATCTGTCAAGACGTCTTAATTGGACGACTCTCCACACATCACAACTTGCAAGGAGAATGATGGATGAGTGGCGAAGAGACGGCGTGCAGAAGTTCACACAGTCACAGTGTGTGGTGGTGTGTGACGGGTACTCAACTAACGCACGCACGCACGCACGCACCATTAACTTAACACGAAGGGTGTAGCTAGCTACATCGACGCAGGTCAATATGCACAGGTCAATAGGCAACAAAAATATCAACACAAATGTTTGCTTTCACATCAACTTTTCAAGATCTAAGTTTGATTTTATTTTACATTCATCTTTACCAGGAAGTCTCACTGAGATCAGAAGTCTATTTTACAAGAGAGACCTGGACACCTTTTTAAGTTTACCATAAAACACCGGGGGCAGGGGTGCATACTGTCAAATTCTTGAAAACGACATTGGCAACGACATTTGGGAGCAAAATGATCGTTCATTTCGCGTGTTACTGCGGGAATGTCCCCCAGTAAACATGCCAAACGCACACTCCTTCAACACGACATCAGTGGCATTGTGTAAAACTGTACATTTTAGATTGGCTTTAATATTTTGGCCAGTGACCACACCTGGGCAATACAATCATTAATATGTTTTATCAGCATTGTGATAGGACACACCTGTCAGGTGAATGGTTATCTTGGCAAAGAGCTCACTAACAGATTTGTGAACAAAATCTGAGAGAAATAAAAAGATTTTGTGAATTGAAGTAGTCCTTGCTTAAGCTCATGACAAATGGAAGTGAAAACAAAGGTGTTGCGTTTATTCTTCCGTTGTGTAAGAGCGGTGTGTATCTGTGCCTACCTGGTGTGCATCCCCAGAAGGTACAATGTAGGCCTGTATGGACTCTGAAAAGTATTTGCCATTCTTCATGGCAAGACGAAGATGTCTTAGCAGCTCCCCAGTGATTTTTGGAGACATGGCTGCGTCTGTATGGACAAAAAACAGGACAGGCTACAGACAACTAAATAGTATCCACATAAATGCATATGTGTGTGTAACCGAGTGTCACTTTAGATGAGGTTAACATTTTGAGTAACAAGTCGAAACTTCTGGGGATTTCATAAAGACTAAGTCTGCGTAGATAGGACTTATGCAAAGTTCAAAATAATGGACTTCAATGGATATGTAAAAAGTCCAATCACTTTTCACGTCCATCAATCCAGATTGCCTGCATATTCAAATTCTTCAAAATATATCATAATTCCCGACCAAAAGTAAACCCCAGTCATTATCCTACCTGACTCCAGGAAAGCCATGTTGATTCCAGGTGAAAATGAAGAGTGAGGTCTACATTCGCTAACACTGAATGTGTGGCCTACCTGTTTTTATAACTTGGCGCAAAGTCCCTGTACCGCACTGTACACCTGGATCTACGATTTCTCAGCAAGCTGCTGACTATGCAACACCTTCCATCGTGGTGGTTAGGTTAAATATTAATATGAATCAAGACTTGGCTTGAATTATCCAGAATGACCTGTTATGACATGACTCACCTACGCGATTTTTATACCTCGGCTAAAAGTTAATTATATCTGCCATATAATGCTCTAATACATTTCTACTTTAGATTGTAAAGCAGGGCTACTTGTAAAAGCTAATAACGCGGTTAAAACAAGTCACGTCAATAACAAAGAAATGCCAAAGCATTATTAAATTAAATACATTATTGATTGGTTGTATCATAATCCATACGCATAAATATATGTAGTATAGCTGCAGTAGTGTCAACAAACGGCTCATAGATGAGCTCACCCACTGGCTCATGCTCCTTAGCCATTTGTTGTTTACAAGTTAACATCTCTCTGGTTATGTCTTTCGTATTAAATAATACATCCTTAAGGTTATCTACATATGGCTGGCTATATACTGAACATACAAAGCATTAAATTGAGCATCAATAGCCTAATCATTTCTAAATTCTTATTAGGCCACAAATTAGTCTCAGGAATTAATGTCATAATGGGGTTGATAGTATTAGTGCGTGTGGCAGCAAACGCTAACAATAATATTAATCTAAATCTGACACAAAAACAAAAAAGAATACAGGGCAAAAACAGGCTGCGATGAACAAACGTTATCCCTACTGTATTTTAAAACGCTCAAGATCATTTTCATATCACTTCCCTAATCACAGTTTACATTCACGTTCAAGTTTGGCGCATTGTTATGTATTAGTTTCAAGGTTTGGTTTCTTTACCTTGAAATACGAGTCTTGCGTTAAAAAAACAACAAAAACCAGCCGTACTTTGTGGTTAATTCACAAAACAGGATGCTGCCATTTAATTGTTGACGTTTCTGGTCACGTGATTTAAGCTTCATCCAATAGTTATAGAGGGACCCAGACGCGCCTCTAGTCAGAAGATCACTCACTGATCTCACTTCACGGGATAATAAAATAATTTGTCTGATCTTAGATCAGACAGTACACAAGTGTTAACATTCTGTAACTATTTATCTATATCTGTAAATATCTATATTTGTATCTATCTATCTATCTATCTATCTATCTATCTATCTATCTATCTATCTATCTATATCATCAGATTTAATGTGAATAAATACTATACAATAATAGAAATACGATTTTTTATTCAAGATATTCTGAACATTTATTACAAAATCATCAATAGTGCAAATGCATAAAGAACGAACAATATGAAACATACTGAACAGTCAAAATACAATAACATGAGACCTTATGGGAGTATGGATATTCTAAAAGCACTGTGAAACATGTTGTCACCATTGATATGCATAATAAACGCAGTTGTGCAAACAGAATAACAAAATTGCAAATGGACAATAATTTTTTTTTTTTTCAATAAAATGCCACAAAGACACAAAGTGATCATTAATGAACAATATGAAACATACTGAACAGTCAAAATACAATTAAATGAGACCCTATGGGAGTATGGATATTCTAAAATCATTGTGAAAAATTTGGTCACCTTTGATAGATTTACACAGTTGTGCAAACAGAATAACAAAATTACAAATGTACAATAATACATTTTTTTCTCCAATAAAATGCCAAAAAGACAATGATCATTAACAATAGTTCCTCCATGACTCCGTGACCATGCAATTTAAATGGCCATCTCCAGATAGATGCATGCATGGTCCTAAGCTAAATCCATGATGGCAGGATGTAGGCCGCAGCAATCATGCCAATAATTACAAAGCTTCCTGGAACCACCGACAGACCTGGACTTCCTGTTGGAATTAAACACAAGTTTGCATCTGAGTGTAATCTGAGTATACTGTCAAATGGGAATGCCACACATGGATATTGTGTATGATGACAGAATGCATGAAAATAGTCACATTATCACACATCCTCTATTTTGTCTCTTATGATTGCTAAATTGTTACATTATTAGGTGTAAAGGTCTAAAGTTGTTCTCTAAATATTAAATAAATAATATTTGTAAAGGTGAATTTCCTGATCAAAAATAAATATTGGAAACTAAAAATCAGCTTCCACTCTTGCAAGAGTGATTTTGGATAGAGTCACTGTATATTACATCAACATGGTTCGCAGGTTCACTCCTTGATTAGCACCTAGCGTCTCTAGCGTTACTAGATGACACAACTGGTTTGAAATGTTGAGAGCGTACAGTATACTGCTGCTCTCAAATGGAACTTGCGTGAATACGACATGGGAAGTCGTGTACGCAACTCGTGAACCTGTAGCTTTCCGAAAGGTTCCACTTTACGACGTTGTGAATGCCACAAGATAGGTTCATGTGGACTCTTCTCAAGATCGGTTCATGTAGACTCTTCTTCTCGTGAACAGGGTAAAAAACGACCCCATTTGACCGCAGCATATGTACCTCTGAATGCCGAGAGCCTCACAATCCCCCCCCCCCCCCCCCCCCCCAAATAAGTCACACTCACGGACGCATGCTGGAGACTCTCTGTACACGCCCATCTTCTCACTGTGTTTGACAGCGTTGAGTTTGTCCATACTCATATCCCCTGTAAGACACAGAGTTGGTGGCAAATACTGTATAACTACAGGCACACCTACTAGACAAGACATGCTGTATGATCGGATATCATCACTTTTACATTCAGACACTTTTATCCAAAGCGACTTACATGTAGTACATGTGTCATTAGCTGGACAGGTCATACATGTAGTACATGTGTCATTAGTTGGACAGGTCATACATGTAGAACATGTGTCATTAGTTGAACAGGTCATACATGTAGTACATGTGTCATTAGTTGGACAGGTCATACATCTAGTACATGTGTCATTAGTTGGACACCAGCAATTGTAAGCTACCAATATTATGTCGGAATAGTTACATCATGTTGTCATCTTGTCTACTACCACGTCAATATATTATTAAATCATCAAACAAAGCTCCTAGTGGCCTGAACAATAAAGTGCATAGTACATAAGAGCAGATTACTTTGTTATATAGGTTTCCCTTCGGGTCAGGGGTTCTGAACAGGAAGGTCAGGGTCACAAGAGGGGTTGTGAAACAATGTTGTGTTCTTTATATATTCATTCCACCCATTTTGATATGCAGGTTAGTTAGAATTTGATCATTATATAACCAGACCAAAGGTGAAAACAATGGACTGGGCAGAGAGACACATTTTGTTTAGCTATAGGTGAAAATGAGTAACTCTGCTGTCATTGTGCAATGGTTGCTATGTGTAATGGTGGCCAGCCGGTAGCGCTGTGCATAAAGTTATGTGAACCTCACTCTCCGACACCTCAGGAACGCTCTATTGAAAGATGGATGCTTTTTTTGGGCTTTAGCCTCCCTTGCTAAGGCATTCACTCTGTGTCCCGGGGCAGTGGGGTTTGAACCCCGGGTGGGACAGACCTCTGTCACACTGCAAAAACTAACATCTAACTTAGTGTGATATTCTTGTTTTTAGATTTAAAATCTAGAATGACTTGTTCCTATTATAAATACCTTATCTAGTGACTTAGTGTAAGTAAATGTCCACTAAATTTAAGAAATCTTATCAAGTGAACTTCACTTACTGCACTGGCAGCCAGTTTTGCTTGTTTTAAGCATTAGTCAGCTCATAACTAATATATTTGCACTTATTTGATAGGGCATGTTTTGCAGTGCACATATGCCAACTCATAGGCAGTGTAATACAAGTACCAGGTAAGCAATAACTTTTAATTATTTACTTATTTAATCTAACGTGTTAACTTCAACCCAGCTCTGATCTTGACCACCCATTGCATGACTTTGAAAAATGCTAAAGCATAGTCTAGGACAGTGTTTTTCAACCACTGTGCCTGTGCCTGAGAGATCCACGGGTGTGCCGTGGGAAATTTTCCAATCTCTCTTAATTGGGATATCATCTTTATGTTCATCTAAGCAGGCCCAGGTTTCACACTGAGTGAGTATAAACAAATTGAGAGACCACATTTTCTTTAAATATGCTGTATTAGGCTAAAATGCATCATTTAGTAATTATTTAGTTTGGCGGTGTGCCGCTGAATTTTTTCATGAAAAAACAAAGTGCCGTGGCTCAAAAAAGGTTTAAAAACACTGGTCTAGGAGCTTAGTGAGGAGAGGGGAGGGGCTGAGAGGGGGACCATATTAGCATTAAAGCTAACTTGAATTTGATGACGCACAAGCAGGCTGGCAGCACTGTTGGAAAGTCCAGGGCAGGGTTATAACAGATATGACATTTTTAGACCATAAAATACAGATTTTTATATAAACGGGAGTTTTTGTCAATATTAACACCAGCATTTATGTGTCTCATCACAGTGCAGTCTTATTATTTGCTTAGTGTTTACAGCTCAAAAAACATAATTTGGGTGCAGTTACACTTTAATACTTTTAGATGCGTATTCTATGAAAATTGTGTTGTGTTTAGCTGAAAAACTAAAGTAGGCCTACTGGCTGAGGGTAAATGCTTGACAATATTGTGTAAAGTTGTGAATATGCTCTGTACAAATGCGTGGCAACTGTATATACTGGTAAACACTAAACAGGTGCTCTTGTAATAGAAATGTTCTTGGAAATCTTGGTGAATACTAGTATGGCTGCTTGGCCGAGGTTGTCTGGCAATGTCTGCGGACGTCTGAGAATGTCTTGTGGGTGTAAACTGCTGATTAAACATGTTGAATCTTGTTGGCAAACATCCAAATTGCATCGATATCCAAACAGAGCAAAATTAACGTTGAGAGCGGGAATAGGAAGATTCGTGTGAGCTGAAAAAACTCCTCATTCTGTAGCACTATGTACTGTATGTTATTTACACGGCATTTTGGAATTAAGAAAAGAGATTATATAAATTAAGTCTTTGATGACATTTGATACAAGTGCTACACTGCAAAAAATGCACTATCAAATATAAGTGCAGATATATTAATTATGAACTTTCTTATGCTTAAAACAAGCAATGTTTACTGCCAGTGCAGTATTTGAAATTCACTTGATAAGATTTCTTAAATTAATTGCAGATTTACTTATTTAAATCACTAGATAAGCCATTTATATTAGAAACAAGTCCAAGTAGATTTTTCAATCTAAAAACAAGATTATCTTACTAAATAAGATGTTTGTTTTTGCAGTGTACTAATGTAGAAGATCAGACACTTACCTGATACAAGGTAGCTTACTTGTTGACAAGTTCCGTTAGCGATGGAGGATGGAGAGCCGGATAGGATGGTGATCCTTGACACCGCCACATCCAGGACATCTGCAACCCTCTTCCGGAAGTCATACCTGGGTAGGGAATCCCATCAATGTGACGGCTGGACCAGTAAAATCCTGAGATTACACGCTACACTATATGCAGCCTTTGCTATTATAAGGATACGTTTAAAATGTTTATAGTTTTTTTCACTTGTGATGAAGTCTATATAAATTAATGTTCTGGTTCAAATCCCATAAGTGTTGTGGCTTCCGTGTATAATAAATAAATTATCAATATTATTGTCATGTCATTCATTATTGACATCATATTGTTATTATAGATGACCATTCTTGGCATTCCATATTTATTTACAAAGTTGTTTTTACTGATAACATGAATTAAGTAATTTAGTTTATGTTCTGTATATTATAGTATCACCACCAATATCATCTCCATTAAACATTTATTATTTAAAAAATTTAACTCAAAATAAAATGTATCTTAAATAAACGAATTTCCAAATATAATATATTATGAGTTATGATATATAATCTAACTAAAATCATTTGGAGTATTGCACTACAGTAACCTGAGAATTATGATCAGCATCGCAGACACACTAGACATAGTGTTTGAGAAACATTTCAATCAGTCGCTCTTTGTCAATACTTAAATTTAAAAAATGAATTAATAACAACAACAAAAAAGAAGATAAAAATAAAAAATAAAAACCACATTGGTTGGTATGGTCAGGGGTCCTTGGAGATATAAGGGAAGAAATATACAACTAAAAGGTAGAAGTGGATGAATTGCAAGTTACAATAAATATTAAAATATTAAAATGTAGACCAATACAGCCACGGAAAACATTAGAGACCTCTACAGCAATTTATATGCCTTTACGTTTTACATTTAATTGTTTTATTTAAATGAGATATATGTGTTTTTACATTTATAGACTTTTTTATTTTTGTTTAATTTCTTACATTTACATTATATTTAAACTATTAAATACAATAATGGTCAGTGTTTTTTTTCCATGGCTATATACGAACATACTAAATACATACAAAAACTTTAGTTGTTTAATAAGTCGGCCTGTTTAAAGGACGCATACTTGACACCAGTGTTGTAGTACTTGAGACCGGTCTCTCGGACTCGACCGCATTTTTACTCGGTCTTGTCTCGGCCTCGCCGCCTCGGACCAAGAGGTCTCGGGATTTTACT
>JAODTR010003657.1:0-12624 GCA_025399935.1 Amblyopsis rosae
GGAGGTTTGGGGTCCCCTGCTGGAGCTGCTGCCCCCGCGACCCGACTCTGGGTAAGCGGATGAAGATGGATGGATGGATGGATGGATGGATGGATGCATTTTCAAATTGTGACTATTAGTGTCCAGGCTGACGTCTATTCAGAAGTGGGTTCACTTCAATGAGGCTTTACTGTACTGAGGATCACCTGCTCCTCATGACAGCAGCTGGACTTCAGTGCATACATCTTTTATTCTGCTTGCTTTGGGCGGATGTACACTGACAGTGAAGCATTTGCTTAACATGCCCCAGCGACGCTCTATCAACCCTCGGGCCTTCTGTAACCTATGCCCAGTGTCTGCGTACAGTTCCCCACTCCCCTCGGTTAAGGGGAAGTCTGAAATGATGATATGAATTCATCTTACTAATGGTCTCCCTGCTGTAGTTGCATAACCTCTCACTTCTCCTCATAAGCAGTTAACATTCAATGTGTTAATAAAAACGTGCCATTCGTAAAGGGCAGGATTACCTCTTCCCACAGTATAGTATATGCGGTCATGTTTATAGTTAAAGCAGGTCGCTAACTGCTAGCGTAAGTCCAATGGGCTTCAATTAAGACTGGTTTCTGTGTACTGGGTGAACCTAAAATCTTTTTGGCCACATTGTCCATTTAATCTGTGCTTTACATGTTCACCTTTACAGGCCTTTACGTGGCTATTTAGAGAAATCATTGATGGACTGGTGTGGGTTGGCGGTAGCCACTGACAGTTTGTGGTGCTAGTCTGACTTGAAATAAATTAACATTAGTAGTAGTAGTAGTGGTGTGACACATCCCATATCTTAAAACTTATTTTATATTCGTTGTATTTCTTTTTTTATCTGCTATATTTAGGCAAGTTAACCACCATTGTTTGGATGTGAATTTGAGGTATGTGATTGGACAATGTCTTTTCACCTCTGACCTCTATGCACATTAGGCTAACCCTTTAATCAGCACGCACTGTAGGTAAAATGTTTTGTCAGCACTGACTCGGAATACAATGCAAACTCAAGCTGTGTCTCAAATCGAGTACTTCACGAAGTACACTTCGACTAAGTGCACTATGCGCACTATGTACTTACCTGCGTAGCGCGTACATGTGGAGAGGGTAGTATTGTCTCAAGTCGAACACTCAAGTTGTGCACTTATTAATATGCCGTTGTTAGCTAGCTAGCATCCACGTAATTGTCAATTTGACCAAATCATTACAGACTGGAAAACTGACCCAATAATACGGACGGCTATAATTTTACAACTATATAGAAGTTATCTCGGAATTTATAACACTTTATAAACATGTAAAACTTACATTTGTATGGCGCGGTGTTCAGAGCTGAAAATCCCACTTCTGACATTTTCAAAACTCCCCTCCGCCGCTGGCCCAAAAAGTGGCAGTTGAGTGCACGAAGTGTGCATCGTTCCACACTCACTTCTTGGACCGTTCTGAGTACGCCAACGGCTAATTTTAGTGCACTTCATTTTGCCGTACTTGTCAGTTTATGCGCACTATGTACTCAAAATATTAAGTATAAGTGCGCGATTTGAGACACAGCTTCTGTATTATATATTGGTGTAATATATTGTATATTTTCAGACAATTAATGCCTTGATGTCATGGACGGTCACATCTGATTTAAAAAATGTTGTCAATTCAAAAGAACAAGTTGTTATCAGGCTTCTAACAACCTTGAATCTGGCGTGTTGGAGCAGGGAGACATCTAGAACATGCAGGGTGCGGCCCTCCAGGACCGGTGTTGAATAGCCCTGGCCTACGGCATTGAAGGAAGATAGATATCGACAAGCTTTCTCAAGAATGACTGGCTATAACCTAAAATACAGCCACAAATCAAGTCAAATGTGTTTATATAATTGCATACAGTATCTACTAGATGGCGATTAAAACGTGTACAAGCACAGTCAACATGTATTTTACGCTTGCATAAAAGCTGTGCAAAATATTATATAATGATAACCAGAAATCATTCAGCTGAGAACCAGGTTGACAGATTTCTGCAGACTGATGTAAAAGTTTGTATTTCCACTTGGCACTCGCACCTGAACCTCACGCGTTCCTCCATCCAGTGAAGTATTCTCATCCACTTCACACGGTCGTTTCCTGCGGTAACCACAGGATTCTGTGTCAGCCGACCCTGGACAGATTGTGACTTCAAACGCTGCTCTAAATGATGGCTCTACACATGACCCCAACCTCATTATCATGCAGCGTGTGCTGAAACCAGCAGAGCTACAGGCTTGTAGCCTAAACTTTTGATTATTTCTTTTTTTTTTTCTTACTCCCCACCCCCCACCCCTCATTTGCTAACTGATGTCCTTTTGACAACCTTTACACTCCAGAATATTGCTTTTTACAGACTGGTGTTTAATCAAAAACAGTATTTGAGAAATTAGATATGATCCATTTTTCTTTGGCAAATTTGCAGTAGAAATGTTTTGGCAGTACAGGGATTGTACCACGCCATGCTTGTTTATGAGCACCCCCTCCCCTCTCCCATATAATAATGTCTCACTGAATGATTACAGTATGTTCTGTTTTGGGATGACACGGTTCTGCATACGTTAGGTGAGCAAGGCAACAGCGTCTTTGAGTGTTTAGGCTACGCCTTTTCATGTCTTTCCCGTTGGTGCAGTTTTCCACATCCAGTCTGTTATCATTTCCTCTTAAGGGCTCTTTAGGAAAGTTGTGTGTTGTAGTAATAATACTAATCATAGGGGACCAGTCCTTGGTCGAACGATGATGCCTTCGCCGCCAGAGCGCAAGCGTTTCCTCCCCAGCAGAGGGCGCTGAGGAACGGCTCAGTCAAGGCAGGAGGTCATGCGTTCGACTGAGATTAGTGGTGAATGGAAGGATGCTGCTACTACTACTGTGTCAGCTGCCTGCTCTTCTCATGGGCCAGTGATGCCATCTCATTGCTAGGCAACAGCGTCGCTAGTTGGCGTGTTTGTGGAGGATGGGGGGGGGGTCAGCCAGCTCAGCGTTGAACCCTTCCCTTCCTCCGAGACCCCACAGGGGTTAACGCATCCACGATGATTCACTCATACTTGGTAGCTATCGGTAACGGCACTCAAATATCACTCTAACTAGTATAATGTCATCAGAATTGAGCTCGGTTTCCAACTGTGTGCTGTTGCATAATGAAGTGAGATGAAAGTGACTGTGTTGTCTCACCACGGCAGATGAGGTGCCCTTTGTCTTTTTTGTTTTTGTTCTTACTGCCCGTACTATTGTCTGGCTTCTCCGCCATAGCCTCATGTTGGTTGGCCAGTGAGCTCTCCAGGGACTGGGAACATGGATGGGCTCCTCCTCCTCCCTCAACCCTTGTTCTCCTCTTATCCAGCTACACTGTAGAAACATAATTATCATCCCTGCAGAAACTGGCATATTGGAGGTGTGTGTGTGTGTGTGTGCTTTTAATGGTCTGTATTTTTCTTATGAGGAGGGTCTGCCCTGTGTGCCAAAATATATTTGGAACAAAGCGATGCCAGCTCTGGCCTACATTTAATTTCTCCACAATAATTAAATGCAACAAGCAGCCTAGTGCCGTGGAACGCACACTTTTTATAGCAAAGGTGTAAACGATGCCATTACAGTATTGCGCTCTCTAAAGGTGTGGATGTATGTGTTAATTACATGTATGTGACTTGTCAAATGTATTTTCTGCATTATTTCTGTCTATATTGGAAGTAAAAATAGCATATGGCAATATAGCTCTCTGTCTCCTACCCCCTGGCTTTTAAATTGAGTGTTTTTAGGCCACAGTGGTATCTAGCTCACTGCTTTTGATCAGAGCAATTTGCATTTGCCAGGGAGCATTGCAGTACAAACAGGACATTGAGGACATGTATTGCATTGACTCTCGCACAATCCTGGTGCTCGTTTTGGAGCGTATAGACAGCAAAATGTCTAAATTGAATGTATAAGATGAGGTGAATCTTGTGGGTTTGTTATGAAAAACAATGCCAGGGTGTAACGTCGGGAGAGCCCGTGATCCGGGATGATTCACGATAGGCAGGGCACCCGTCATTTATCCACTTTTGAAGAACAGCTAAGTCCACCTAAATGGCCGCATCGTGTTCAGTGGCAGGCTCTTTATTATGACTCAAGCTCTGATTGCTTTTATGGGTATTATGGGTTGGTCCTGGCTAACATTTCACAATTCAGTACACGTGTGTTTGTATTAAGATGAAGAACCTGGACCACATAAACCGTCATTATTCTTGTTCCTCTGTGTCACGGGTCTGCAACCTGCGGCTCATGAGCCCCTCTACAATGGCTCCCTGTGGCTTTGACAAACACTATAGAATTTAATCTAGGTTTTGCCCCAACACACGTTACAATATCAAATGATAGTTTGTATTTCCAGCCTGCGTCCTCTGATTTCACCAGAATCCAAATGGATCTAGTCCATTCAACATTGTGAGTGCACAGTAGGCTATTATTTAGTATATTCTGTTTTCAAGTCACCAGAATTTGGCAATTAAGTGCTCCTTTTATTTAAAAAAAAAAATCTTTGCAATAAGCAACCCCTTAGCATTAGCGACCCCTTAGCATTTCACTGTATCCCCCCGGTTCACTCCTATGTCCTGGGGAAAAGATGTGAATGAATTCTCATTTAGGACTACTATAGGAATGTATAGGCTAACTTATTATGGGCTAATATTTTCTGCGGCTCCAGACGGATAAATATCAAATGTTTTGGGCACAAATGGCTCTTTTGATAAGTAAAGGTGGCAGACCCCTGCTCTGGGTCCGCTGATCTCCTTTTTGCCCCACCAGAACCATGTGGGGATGGTCCACAGTGCCTCATGAGCTTGTGTTGGAACAGCGGTGGTGAATGAGTTACCAGGGCAGGGCAGGATATTGCTGCCAAGAGCAGGGCACTCTATACCCTCTCTTCCCTTGTGGCTTTTTGATCAACTATGCTATGGATTACTAACCCGACATGCCAGATGGATTGTTGTCACAAGTCCATCTGGGTAGCTGTAGTAAGCGCAGGTACTTTCATATAAATACTTAGCAGTTGATTGGTTGAACCATCTGGCTGTTCTTTCGCTGACGGCACACATAAACCACGCCTGTGTAGCTATAAACACAATGCTGATTGGAAAGTTCAGATTTTACTCGGACACAAAGTGATTCAGAGGCTTTCCAGACTGATTCTCATGGAGGAAATAAACTGAAGCTCGCGAGATCAGGATTGTCTCGCCAGGCTAATGGATTACTTTACATAAGGATATTGTTTTTTTCTTCTCTCCACACATATGGCATTCATTGTATGTTGTCGGCAGGGTCATGGTGGTGTCTGTCAATGTTGGTTGGTTTATTCCCTGACATCCATACAGACCATAGAGAAACTGCCCGATGACGTTCACAGTTCACACCCAGTGTTGCTATCTAGCTTGAAGGCCCACACGTCATGCACATCCACTGTGTCATAAGCCGATGTTGGATGTCTCATAATTGCATCACCAGCTGCTAACTGTCCACTCAGACACCCAAGCTGCCAGTCCACTACAATGTTAGAATATAACAACAATAAGTGCAGGGCGTTTGGTTTTTGGAAGTGACCCAGCTGAAAAGAAGCAAACCTTTTTAGAATAAACTGTGAATAAACAATTTGCATCTTTTCTACAGTGTTCCCTGATGTCCTGGTTGATTCTAGTGCATGTTGCATTAGGCAGTGTGACTCAAATATCGTTATCCCAATATCATATCGAAAATGATGCAGAAAGTATGAAATATTCAGTTGTTTTGTTTTTTATTTGTGGAGAGAGCCACACAGCCCCTTGGCTGCGTGGCTTAGTTGTGCTCGATTTAGGCAGAAGAGTAAGATGTATGTGTCTGAGGGAGATAACGGCACGATTGAGATGGAAGAGGAAACATTAGTGGCCAAAAAGAGTGTCGCCTTGATAGCTTGGAATTACTGTTGTTGTGCCTGTCCAATATGACTTGTTGAAAACTTGTTTTGATTTGGGGTGGCACGATACAATTTTTTCAGTCCCGATACCTGCACTTTGGGTATTGGCCGATACAGAGTACCGATCTGATTCCAGTGTTAAATTAAGATGTATTCCTCACTGTGACTGGGAATCATGTTTTGTGTAAGGAACCATCAGGCTTGAACATTGCTTTTCTAACTCTGTAAAACATAATGTAACAATGACTTTATATTCATATGAATATAAGGAAATATTACAACGTTGATGTATGCATTAGCTTGAGTGGTTTGGTTTAAGCTAAAAGACATCCTATCTCTTTTTTAAGTCGTATACGCATTTTTATAAACCTGTTGCTGATAGTGTGGCCTGGGTAGGTTAGACATGGCTGATGCTTGACAGTCGGCCTACCCGCGTGAATGTATTTATTGGATCAGCACCATAGGTCGATCACAACTGTCCAATTGTCACGATAACGATCCAGCTATATAAGTCTGTATCGGACCGATTTCCCATCTCAGTATCTTACCGTGCCATCCCTAGCTTTGACACCATATGTTAATGAATTGTTGGCTGTACCCTTGCCCGCCAGGTGCCGAGGATGTGGTGATGGCGTTCTCGCGGTCAGAGACGGAGGATCGGCGGCAGTGACACTCGGCAACGCCCCCCTTCCCCCCACCCCCCTACCCCCCATATCCCCCCCTTCCACCTCCTCCACATCCCACGGCAGTCCAAACACCACAAAGACAACACTGATAAGCTCAGGAGAGGAGGGGGCCTGGAGGGACAGAGAGCGAGGGATTGAGGAAGAGGAGAAAAAGAGGCACCAGGGTTTGTAACCACGCCCTGACCCGGTCTGTCTGTCTGTCTGTCTGTCTTCGTCCCAACCCACCCTCTCACAGCATGCAAGCTGACCCATTACCCGTGTTCAGTGGGTCAGGTTAGGTTGGCACCGTCGTCACGAGGAAGACAGTGGAAACACTTGTATCTGTGTGAACGAATCCATCAAAGTTCTGTTTAGTTTTATTATGAGGCGGCCGTTTAGGCAGTGTTAAAAAAACTTTTAAGTTTTGGTCACTGAGTTGACCAGTAAGCAGCGGTTTTGGTCAAGCAAAGACAAATTATGTTTTCATTGATTGACCTAATGGAATTGTATTTTTCTTTGTATTTTGTTTTTAAATAAATGTATATTTTATTTCTCCTTACTTTAATGGCGCTGAAATTGTTTTGAGTTGCCCATTTTCTGTATAATGGCTTTCATTATACGTCACACTATAGATCCTTTTTTCTTTCTGCATTCTGTTGAAACGGTTGTCGAGCACAACTTGGTTTTCCCTGAATGGAAAAGCACATGAATTGAAGACACTAACAGTACTACATACTCACAGAAACATTACACACACCATCCTTGAGGTCACTGTGGAGAAAGTTTTTTTTTTTTGTTTTTTTTTGTACAGACATGAAGAGGGGGTGTTGGAAAAGATATAAATTGATTGTGCCAATTAATCTTTGTTAATTTGTAAGATAAAGTAACATGATATGAAAGTCCTCTTGGTGACGGGCTGTAGTTCTAATTTATTACCTGTGTCTCTCTATCACTCAAATGTACCTTAACGGTTCAGATATCAAGAGAATGTTGGGGGGGGGAAATTAAACCTTACATGAGTACATATTTAAGGAAATGTTGCCCTTAAATAAACACTATACCGAGTAGACACAATTTTACTGAAGACCGGACCAGAATAGGTGACAGCAGGTGCCAACCATACTACTACAAACGGTGTTATCAGATTGTACTGTACAGTACCAATGTTACTAGGGAGATATTCGCTCCACGCTCACCTACATGTTTGGCACATTTAGTTCAGCGCGGAAACAAAACAGTATTTTTGTTGCAGTTTCAGGTAGTTTTTTTTTGTTTGTTTTTTTTTATGCTTCGAACACAATATATTTGCGATGTAGTGATTTGCTCAACTGGAATAGTTCAATTGAATTGCTGTTTTGTTGAAAATCTGCCTTTGTTTTTCTAGTCATTCTCAATATTTAATGTGTTTTTAAGTATACTTTGGTAACTTGTATAACTTAAATAAATGTAACTTAATGTTTTGAAGCCAAGCATGTCTGCCTTGTGGTTTACAATGTTTATTGAGGTGAGTCTACAGGGTTCTTGAAAACATTGCCGCGATGACCATTGCTTGTACATTTTCGACGTTTGTGGACGCTATAGCATCTTTTGAAATGTTTTAGAAGGGGAAAAAAAAAGTTTTTTAAGGGTAATTGTTATCCATCTTTTTGGCAATCTCTATTTTAAATGATGTCCTCTGCAATCATCACAATGTACATGTCCAATAGACTGGCAACGACATGGAAAATGTATTTTATTGTTTACCGTTATTGTTTTAGAACATTCTTAATTTGTCTATGCATTTTTTTCTCAGTGGTGTCTTACAGTGCTCATCAGTTCTACAGGCTTTGTTTGTGTGTGTGTGTGTGTGTGTGTGTGTGCACGTCAGCATTGAGCTTGCTACAAATGTTCATTTTTCGCATGCTGTTCAGTCAACCCTTTTTTTTTTTTTTTTTTACTGTGATAACTTGTTGCTTGCTTAGTTGTCATTTTGATTTAGTTTTTTTCCTCATTTGTTAGATGGTGTGTATGGCTGCTTACTAAATGCTTCCAAATCCTATACAAACTGAACAATAAAATGCCTTTCAACAGTGGGAAAATTGTTTAAATGCATTTATGAATGCGTTACATCTAACCAATAAGTAACTCCAGTTTTATTTAATGTTTAAATTAACCCATTGGAACCCTAGCCTGATTGTTTGTTGTTGTTCCACAACCATCTGGGAAGCTGTCAATTTAATTTGTTCAGGAAATAGCAGGCACTCTTATAACATAATTCTTGACAGTTGAATGGATGAATTGAGGTAGATGTGTCTTATCACTCTCAGGTTTAAACTTTTGCTTTAGCTGCCAGTTTGACGCTGATTGGTCAGAAGCATTGTGGATCGGACTCAAACGCAATGATTTCAAGCTGTCAAGACTGATTCTTCTGGCGAATTTAGACAGAGGCTCACAAGATCAGGATGGTTTAACAAGGCTATTGTAACCCACAAATTATCTTATATATACATACATACATACATACATACATACATACATACATATACACACTTTTTCTTTCTCAGCCAAATCAGGGACTTTCTCCCTTTCTACTCTAGGCTTATAGGGTATACCATTTTTACACGCTTTACTTTTCAGATTAATACCCAATAAAACGATAGCCATCGCTAGCCAGTGGCTGCTTGAGACAGCAGCTGTCTTCATCTAGTGCTGTGTTTTTCCTCCACTATATGAACATCTGCACATTGTTCCCATCCTGTCACATACACAGCGAAATGCTGTTATTTTGAGAAATTGAGCCCTGGTAATAACATGCCGGCTGTTAAAATGTTCTCGCACCATTCTGGACCAACGTTCAGTGTAAAACCAATAGAGGGCCAATGTAAAATCTGAATTGTATTGTGTATTGTTGTATCGTGTATGCAATGGCATACAAGGAATTTGACGTTTAACTTAAATTGAATTGAAGGTGCTGAATTATTTAATGAATTGTGTTCTATGGGATTTGTTTGTTGACGTGTTTGCATTACCTTTACCATCCCTCTGGAGTTTTGAGAAAAACAGGCTGCTTAAATAAGTGTAAAACCATTGATGGTTTTAAAATATTGTATACCCCATACGAGACTTCCCACCGCAAACAGTGGGGATATGAGTTCATAAGAATATTGTTCCCTGTTGCTTTCATCTTCAAAGTGAAAGCTCAAAGCCTTGCACAGTATATTGCAGTCGCAGGCTGGTCTCCCACCCACCTCGTGACTCAACACTGTTAAAACAATCCAGGAGGGATTCACCAGAAATAATGTCGAGGCGCGCTGGCATATACAGGGCCCTGCGCACTACGCTGCGCGATTACTCACATCGCCAACACAAAGCTCTGCCGATGCACTCTAGTCCACCCTAAACCCTCATGACTAACAGATGAGATTTGCTCCCAGTTCCCTGGTGTAACAAGTGAACATATTCTGGCCACGCTCCATTGGGGAGTGTTCGCAGTCGTTGCCTCCTCTGGTTAATTTTGAAACTATTGGACAGCAGTGGAACCAATCGATGTTGCTACAACAATGTTGATTGCCTCATCTAGCTCTGCCACCATTTAGAAACACGCTTGACTTCAACGTCATCTCTCCCACCCACCCTTCTTGGGTCGCCAGCAGGGTGGCTGTAAAAACGCTAATGCAAACAGGGCTTCCAGACTATAATCTCTGTTGCTCTCAGATAATGTTTTTAGCTGAGAGCAATACTCGGGCACAGCCAGATGGCTATCAGCTCTCCACATCTTTCACCAAGGGGAATTGTCCTCCCCTGCTGTATCAGACAGTCAAGGTATTCTCTGCTGTTTATCTATCTGCATGTCACGGCTCGGCTGTATATGTTAATCAAATAATATGGATGAATCCTTTGCATCTTTATTTTGCATTG
The DNA here is from genome assembly GCA_025399935.1 of Amblyopsis rosae. Classification (NCBI taxonomy): domain Eukaryota; kingdom Metazoa; phylum Chordata; class Actinopteri; order Percopsiformes; family Amblyopsidae; genus Amblyopsis; species Amblyopsis rosae. Next base: position 10,516 of record JAODTR010003657.1, read on the forward strand.
CATTGTGTGTGGCAAAGAAGGTTCCAGAAGGTTGACCTTGTCAGCAGTGCGCTTGTTTGTTCCAGGACCTTATTGTTGCGTCTGCCGTCTGGCATGTGGTTTATCTTTAAAAGCTTGGTTTATCTAGTTAAGTTTGCTGGTTGGTTATTTTCTGTTGTCGATCCTTCGCTGTCACAAGTCAGTGGAAATAAACTCAAACTCCATGCAGATTCGGTTTGGATGTAAAATGCTGACAGGACAAATCTTGTGTAGGCTTCCTGTCTCACAGTGATCTTCTAAAGCTTATACTGTTTATCAGGGCGCAGGGGGATATATAAAACATGCAGGGTGCGGCCCTCCAGGACCGGAGTTGAATAGCCCTGCTGTATATGCTGAACCATACAGCAGCTAATTCTCACGGCCGTTATCGCTTTGACAGAAGCTTCTTTCCACAATATGCTAAAGCGGACCAACATACCTGTCCACCCACTGGATATAGAGTCACTGCCATCATCAGTTGTGTGTGGGAGACGTATCTGGAGATTTCATCTGTGGTTTTCACATATAGGGACATTAATGAGAAGGGGAGGAAGCTGTGGGAAGACTTCAACCAAAGACACTGGAATAATAAGATGGAGCGCTGTATTGCATTTTAATGGAAGCTAAAATCCTTCGGGTCCCTTACATGAGTGTGTCACCAACGGCAACGTGCTGTGGAGGGTGACGTATAGGCAGCGCCCTGACAATGCGTGGCCTGAAACAAAGTTAATTTACCACAAAACAGATAACTGCAGATATACCGTTGTGGCCTCAGATTGATGGGAATTAATCTAATATACTCAAAATACCCATTAATGCCCCCAGAGACAAATATTGGGCAATATAAGGGTGAAATCCACGGATCTCGCCCCATTAACTTGCATGGAACGCTGTGTCGCTGTGGTCTACATAAAAGGTGAAGTGTCCCCGTTATTTCAGTCTGTTTCAAACATGTTAAATCTCCTGGTCGTAAGTACCACACTGCTGTGATATTGTTTTATCCCACGACCCAATAAACACGCCTAACAAACAACCTCTCAGTAGCACTGTGTTGCGTGCAAATATAGATACGGACCACGTGACCTGTCATTACGCGTTGCTATTTGCGAATCTGACACACAATGTTCCACTGCTGCCTTGACGTTCGAAACATGGCTGTCTTTACCCTGACAGGCGTAACATTTAGATTCTATATGCTCACGCCATTACTACAAATCACTTGCGAGTGACAGGCGTTGTTGCTTTGAAGCGCATACGCAGAGAGAGTTCCGAGCGGCTCTGGCTACAACAACAACACAAGTGGCACAGCTGAATACATCACTGTCTCAAACCCTCAAGCTTGTCAGGAAGCCACAAAAGCAATTCATCGCCCATGTGCCACTTCCAAAATGTTACCTCCTCTACGCCGAAGAGTTCAGAGAGCTATATTTTTATTTATTTTCACCGAGTGGTGCTTGATCATAGAAACTCAGCAGCTATCTGATGGAAATGTCTGAGCTCTCTTTCACGTCTTAATGTACCTCGTGTTGGGGATATCTCAGGCTTGTGATGCCTTTAAGGCAGGGGCATACAATCCTGGTCCTGGAGAGCCGGTGCCTGCTTGTTTTAGGTGTCTCCCTGCTCCATCACACCTGATTCAAATGAATGGGTTGTTGGAAGCCTGCTAACGGACCCATTCATTTGAATCAGTAAGTGATTGTAAGATTTTAAATACACTATTTGTCAAATTAACCAAATATCTACTATCAGTTTGCTAGTTTACTGTTCTGTGTTCCTAAAATATAATCTGATGTTTCTACACAGCCCTTGCTCCGTGAATAGGAACACCAACAATGTGGTGCAGAAGGAACAAAACAACAATTTCCTAGTCTTGGCAATGTGCTTCCAATGTGTAAGGGCGGAGTCTCTGGGGGAGCACCCTGTGGCATTTAAGAGAGTGGTGTTATAGTTTTGATCGAGTTCAAATATCAACAAGCTTTCTCCAGAATAACTTACTATAACTTTAAAGAGATACAAGTCCTCCTCTATATATATATATATATATATATATATATATATATATATATGAGAACAGATTCACAGCCAGCAGAA
>JAODTR010003658.1:0-12623 GCA_025399935.1 Amblyopsis rosae
GGAAGTTTGGGGTCCCTTGCTGAAGCTGCTGCCCCCGCGACCCGACTCCGGATAAGCGGGAGAAGATGGATGGATGGGTCATCTGAAGAGTATAGGTATGACTGTGGATACAGAAATGACAATGACCTCTGAATCTAGTTAACTTAGCTAACATTATTTTAGCTAAACTTGAACCGAGCGCTCTAGGCTTCCATCAATGTTGTACATCAAATACAGGATAAACCCAGTGTTGACATCCAGAGGAGCTGATGACTAGCCTCGCGAGGCTAGTTTACTGGCTAGCTGCAGTTTAATTTTGCCATGAGAATCAGTCTGGAAGGCCTCGTAATCATTTTGAATGTGTCTGAGTAGCAGCTGAACTTTCCAATCAGCGTTGTGTTTATAGCTATACGGGCATGGTTTAGGTGTGCCGACAGTGAAAATGACCAGATGGTTCCACCAATCAATTGCAAAGTATTTTGCGCTTTACAAACAATTTAAATGTACGGCTCCCCAGATGGAGTTCCAAACAATCCATCTGGCATGTCAGGTTAGCTGACGACAGGTGCAGACATGACCTAATTGGGGGATATGTGTGTGTGTGTGTAATGTATACTGTATAGTTGAGTGTTCCTAATGAATTTATCCACGTTTGACAGACACTGACAGTGATAACACGTCTACATTTGTAAGGTTTTCATCAATAGGGGCAGGTGCAATGTCGGCTATGATTTTGTGCTGTCAGCATACAGTTCACATTAACACACGACAGTGAGCAAGAGTGCCTGCAACGACTTTGTGTCCTTTGATCCCACTAGTTACAGTCAGGTTGTTTCAACTGCACACTTCTTAATCCACACTTACCTTTGACCCTCACATCCACGCACACACACGAGCGCATATGAAAACACACACTCTACAGACATCAAAAGCCTTGTCTCCAACAGATAAACACAGCATGTCAAAGCACAGTGGGGTTCTGTTCCCTTTAGGTTTAAAAAAAGAAATGTACCGACTGCGGAGATGTCACACGGCCTCCAGTAGCATGCTGCTCTTCAAAAGTACTTCTCCTAAAATTACCAATACGCCTGCCATTACCATTGTTGCTGGACTAAGCCAGCACAGGTGAATTGAGGAAAGAGAAACTTTTGTTTATTTTATGAAATCTGATAACAAAAACAACATTTAACCATACTGTACCATACTTCAGGTTATAGATCACAATTCACATGAAAGAAACAAGAAAGACAATTGTAGTATCTTCAGACAAGAACATTTGAACATTGAAACAGGATGCTGTCTGTATGGGGAAATACATAATTATTATAAATATTTAATTAAATGTAATCCGGAAATTACATAGATGAGAAACTAACTACATAGTTACAGGTACAAACCTGAAGCTATGTAATTACCTAAAGTTAGAAAAAAAGATTACTTTAGTCTCCAGTGACTCAGAGATAAAAATTAAAAAATAAAAAACCCAAGAGAGTAATACAGAACATTACTCTAGAGCATGACTACACTTTGTGTAAGACAGAAGGTCACTAAAAGATTCTGTATCATTGGCCTAATAAAATATAAACTATATGCATAAAAAGTAAGGACATTTGTTAACACTTGGGATCAGCTTGGACCCTGCTGTTCATGCTATAGAGAGACCTCTAGCATAACACAACCACGTTGGCTGACATGCCGGTTGAAGAATGGGATGCCATTCCCACAGCATTGTGTGACCAGGCTGGTGACAACCAGCATGAAGAGGTTGTGCCAGGCTGCTGTGGCTGTCAACACGCTCCTGTTTGTTAAATTAAGACATTGCCTTCAATAATCTAATCCACCAAACAACACCCAACAAGAGTCAACAGCAAAAAAAAAACTGTTTGGCATGTTGGGCAATCTTTTTCATTTTTCATGGGCACAACCCACCTACTCAGCTCTGTTGCTCATCTCACAAATACACGTTCCTTACACGTGGTATAATTTTAAAGGAAAATAATCTGGCTTTCCAGTGGTATATTGTCAAGAAGCATTGCTACAATAAAGAAATAATATACCAACACAAATGTCCTTACTTTTTGTGGGACTCAGACCTTTGGGCACATTATTACAGTAAAGCTCCAGAATGGACGAATTAAATTTATCATTTTACAATATTGTTGGATCTTTACTTAAACTTAAAATGTGGCTGAAAAATGTATCTGACCGATTCCAAATTACTCATCTGAAAGAGCGGAGAGGAGAGGAGAAAAGTATTGTACAGTAGAGTGCAGTAGAGTGTAGAATAGAGGATTGGAAGTAAACGGAACACTTTGCTCTTCAGAAGAGCAAGAGAAAGGTCGCTCAGATCACAGAAGAGGTGACTCAGCTGGCAGAGATGGAACATCTACAATAAGACCTTATCTCAACCCTGAGACCAACTGAAAACATGTAATCTCCCACCAGGGTCATGCTACACGCTAAGCACTTTTTCGCTTGCCTCATGACACCATCCACAAGAATGGTGGGGCGGGGCAAACAAACATGAGGCACAGTGGCTAATTATTGGCCCACTTAACCCTTAACCTTCATCCTTCTCCTCTACTCAGTAAACTGAACATGAATTAGTTTGGTTTAATTTGCAAACTGTTTGTGTGTGTGTGTATGTGCACATATGTGTGTGTGCAAGTGTTGTGTGCATTCTTATGGGTAATGAACAACGCAACGGGCCAAAATCTGCAGTTCCTCGAATGGCCACTCAACACTGGCTGCAAAATGGGAGTCAATCATAGACACCCATTTTAAAATGTCAAAATTTACAGGAACAAATTCATATGTTTACAGCCTTATTCAAAAACGGGTTTGGTATCTATATCTAGTAACCATATACTGTATATATAACCCGGCAGTTAATTATATAATTATAAATATATTAGCCATATATTTATCCCATAAAAATGGATAGCGGGGGTTTGAAGGCCCAGCACAGCTAAATATCCAAACCTGTTCTCTCTTAAACCTATATGACCTCCATCTAAGAGGCTTTGGATAAGAGTGTTTGCTACATGATCTAATGGCACTAGTTACAGGTACCAACTTAACAATTGAACAAACTTAATAGTTGCTACCTTATACATGTACTGTAGTAGACTTTGATTAATAACTGACGGTTATCTAACCTACTGATATCACAACATGGGTTGTGTCAGCATGTAAAACAATGTTTATTCTGTTAAAATTGTGTCAGGTCACTACAGAATTAACTAAAGAAGTAAGTTAGTTAATTACTTTCACACATTAAAATGTGTGCTACAAAAATCTACCTAAATCCAAATAGTCTTACGAAATTACAAGCTCAACAAAAAAGAAAAGAAAGAAAACAATCAATCCATGTACATTCATCTGCAAATCACAAACAAAAGTGAAAAATGACAGGCCGGGCTGTCTTGGCAAAATCCTATAGGCATCATGCATGGTTTTGACCTCTTGCTTCTCTCTTGAGAAGCCCCAAGGCACAGAGTCTGTGGTGTGTGGTGTATTTGTGTATGTGTGTGTGTATGTGTATGTGTATGCGTGGGTATGTGTGTGTGTTTGTATGTGTATGCGTGTCTGCATTCTTCAAGACCCGAAGGTACTTTATATGGGTTTGTATGATGTGCATGTGTGTTTATGTGTGGATGCACACTGGCAGTACTTGAAATGCCCTAAGGCATTGTGCATCTAGTGACTGGCTCAGTTCTCCATGAATATTTTTAAATGTGTCAACATGGTGCCCCCTGATGTGTTTCCCCATTGTACCCACTGCCACAGACACACACACCTGAAAAAATTTTGGCTGTGTACCTGACCTTTCCCCGTGGATATGAATTAAACTGGTGTCATGTCTCTGAGATCTTCGAACACCCGTCAAAGAATCTTGCCAATGTCCTGTGACCTATTATTCATTCTGCTTCTTTTACTCTTTGACAGTTTAAGTAAAACTGAAAAGTTACAAGAGCACAGGGTTGTAAACATTACTTTTGTTTAATGCTACCATCTACAGTACATCGCGAAGACGTGGATGCTGCATACAGTATCATTTCAATAAGTCCAATGCAAAATGTCAACCATTACTGTATACTGCAATACACGTTCTTCACTGAGGCAAAATAAGATTATACTATTGATTAAAACCCTGTAACACCCCTTAAAAAACACACACATTTACTATCAATGGCAAGACAATATAACCTACTGGCTATGTAAATGTAGTCTTAAAAAAAAAAAAAATTTGCTAATGTGTTTTTTGGAGCGCTAAGTGATGTTTTCTTTGGACTAAAATGGGTCTTCCAGGGTTAAGGCCTTCGTAACAACACTGTTCAGTCTGGGCCACCTGGACACACCACTAGAGGTTTGCTAGTTGTGTGTGTGTGTGTGTGTGTGTGTGTTGTTATGAGAGTTATGATGCCATTGTTATTTTGTAACGTTTGATTCATTTAAATTTATTTTGTTGTAGTATATTTTGTATTAATAAGACCAGGTCAGTATTTATGTATTTCCAATGTACTTCCCCATTTACTCAACTGAGTGTTACAAATTTTAACATCCAGCTTCATAAGGTTTGAGCTGGATATGCTAACATCTAACAGGGCACAACATAAACAAATAACACCAATATTGAGATCAATATTGCTAACCAATCGTGACTGTCATGCTTCCGTTTCTTTTCTTCAAAAACTTGAGCTTGGATAGTGATAAAGCACATAAAGTCATGTTATAGAGAAAGGATAGGTGAAGCCTTTTAAAATGAGTGATTTTTCCCCTACATTATGTGAACAGTGGAGAAAATGCATTTATGTGCCCTCAATGTAAAAGGTCATTGTGAAATACACGGGGAGAAAGGCACACAGAGGGCAATTAGCAAAGGGTAATAACTGTCTTTAAGAAATGGAGTGCATTCGTATTAGCGGTCAATGCACTGTGTGCTGTAAGCAGCGTGCATGAGACACTCCAGCGAGAACATTGCTCGAGCCCCCGTCCCGTTTAAAAAGCAGGACGCACACAAATAAACACTGCTCTGTTAAAGCAGTGACAAACATGCACTTTTACAGTCGAAAGAGCAATTTTTATGTTGATAAAGGTGCTTTTTATTGTCACATACATGTTGCCAAATACATCCTCTGCATTTAACCCATCCCTCAAGGCAGTGGGCAACCACTGTGCAGCGCCCGGGGACCAATTTCAGATTGGAGCCAGTTTCACTGGTCACATGACACTGGCTGCAGGGTGAACCTGACATGTTTTTATATAGTGGGGGAAACCGGAGTACCTGGTGGAAACCTATACATACCGTGGAGAACATGCAAACTCCACACAGAAAGGCCGGGACGAACCCGGGACCTTCTTGCTGTGAGGCCACAGTGATATCCACTGGGCCACCGGGTTGCCGGGTTGATCTTTAAGAAACCATGTGAACAAGGGATGGTAGGTCACTATGAGTCACCTGTTCTGCGTTGAATGCTGGTGGCATGGCAAATACAAGACTTTTTGTGTCTTAAGCTTGTATTGCATTTATGGCTCAATTACTAATGGAATTGAATGGATTTTTCAATTGCATACAAACTCATTTCATTGATTAAATGGGACTGAATGCCTATTCTCTAAAAACTGAATCTTAATTCAAAATGAAGCCCAATGCTTCCACCTGCCTTTGTGAGCAGAGCTGTGCTCACACACTTGATGCACGCACGCACACGCACACACACCCATAAACTACAGCCGGTTGTTTCGGCTCTAAATTTCCTCAGAGACATCTGCTGTGAATGGGAAGACTAAATTGATTAATTATTTGTTGACAAACAGCATTGTGCTCATTTGCAGAGGCTTTTCAGAGCGAGTTCAATGAATCGAGCATGAGTCTTACGAGGCATCCACGTGACAAAGGTCATCGGGAGTGAATGGAAATGTAGACAAGCCGGCCGCACGTGTAGTTTGCCACAGCTCAACGAGCTCCTGATAACACCTGATGTCTCCCCCTCCCTTTCCCTAACAAGTTCCTTTTGTGCAGCGCAATCAGGAGCCTGAACGCAAAACAACTAGCCACAACTACCACAGGGAACGCACTCACACATACCGGAGAGTGTGTGACACTAGGAGAGAGGGGGGGGGGGGGGGGCAAAACAGGCAAACAGAAAGCAAATGAAGGTAGAGGGGGAGAGGGGAGTGCATCACTGTGGTAGCCTATAAAAAACAGGCATGCTGATGCCGGCGCCTATCTCGTGAGACATCGCACCTCAGAGGGTTTGCCACGGCAATGGTTGGCTGTCAGGGGCAAGGCCTCCGCGGTGCGTTGCTCTAACCATAAGAAAACACGGAGCGCTTTTGGGGACACGTCAAGGCCACATACGGGCCATTTGGTGAGTCAGAGAGACAGGCACTGAAGCAGATGTGGGGAGGAGGTGGAAGAGAGTAAACAGTGTGTGAGGTTATCCCACCCGGGACTGGATGGTCTTCACTTCATTCCTAAGTGTCTGCTTTTGTGGGGGTGTTTGTCTACCTGTCTTTATTTCATCGTCCCGCCATAAATCTAATTCACATTTGGATCGGTCGCCAGTGTAACCCTGGGCTCAATGTTGTGTTAAGTTTTTTTTTAGTTCTTTCATTTGCTGTCTAGCAAGGGTCCTTGTGCCCTGTTAAATTGCATGCCTAAAAAACTGACAGAAACAGATCAAATTCTTCTGGGAGTTTGAAGATAATTCTCTCCAGCCATTTCACATGTGTGACAGAAAGATTGGTTATTTATCGTCACATGTACAAGTGCCCTTCACCGAATAGATGTTGGTACTTATGTTTATTATAGCATAAGGTCTTATATTCTAAAGCAACATTAAAGTTGGAAGATGTGGTCATGCAAAGAATGGTGCAGAAATTTCCCTTACTATTTATTTGCACTGCAAATATGTATCTTTGTAGACAATAAATGCCATTTTGGGTACAGTATACATGAACTGGAAATTGTTTTGAATTCAAACATGCTTGGAAGAAAGAAATCCACTTAGTGTCTCGTTCAAACGGCATATAAACAAAAGTCAAAAACCGTGGACCTCATGCAGACCTCATGGCTGTCACCATGACTTTTCACTTGCAAGGTGAAGGTCAAGACGTACAGAAGTTTGCATTTATACCGAAAGAAACAATGCCATCTTTTAAAATGTCATATTGTTTAAACTGTTACTCTGCTGTTAGGAAAATGTTATTGATACACTTCCGAAACCTGACAGCCTTTGGTATACATAATGCTATTGATGTCTATTGGCATCTTTTGTCACTACAAATTCACATAACCCAAATATTCTGAATCTACAATCTCCCTCTAGCAACACAATCCCATTATATACATTTATAAATAAATAAATAAATAGATAAAATGTGACAATGGCAGCATCTGTCGAAACTACAGCAAAATTGGAAAATGTTGTCCAATAGACTGGAACGTGAATGCATAAGGGAAAAACTAAGAAATCATATCTCCCCTCTCCCCGCAGATGGTGGTAATGTTGAGCTGTCAGAAAAGGGTTTTAGAGGGATAAACGATAAAGTCAACTTTAAAGCCATTATTAAAACGGGAAGGTGTTGAATGGTCAGATTATAAGAGCTCCTACTTAATTTCAGAAGCAATGCAAAAGCGGTGCCTCGGGCCAAAGCAGATTTTGTTTTTGTGCTTTTATCATAGTTTGTCAGAGAGGCTTCTTGGTTCACATTATCGCTTCTTTCAAGTTGGAAGGGAGGCTAAACTCTCAAGGCGTCATTATTTTATTATTTTCTTTGAGTCATCTTACATTTTCTTCTGTCCTTTTACGCCACATCGACTTTCTCTTTCTTTCCATATTATCATTGGTTATTGATTAAATTATGTTCACATTTAACTAGGGGAATGTAGAGAAGATAAAAACATATGGACAGATAATTGCTGCAAACGTTTCTTGGAAGTTCTTCGGTGAAGCCACGTTGCTGCTCTGCTTCAGCGTTATTCATTAAGTCTTTATTTAAAGACCTTTACGAGGCACACCCAGGAGTCTATATCTAATATATATTTATAATAAGAATGCATTTTTACAAATTATATTTTAAGATACAGTACAGTATGTCTTTGTAGTAAGCTAAATATCCTTAACATTATTATATGAAATAGTATTTGTATTATATTTTTCTCACCTCATCCACCCATGCCATTACTGTATCTATTCAAACAGTTTTCACCCTGTCCATAATACTAAATTATTCATCGACTGGCCAATGCTATAATTATATGTCCTGCCAAATGTGTTTTGGCCATTATGTGTTTACTTAAAATATGCCTAAAATAGGGTATGTATGCATATGTGTACTAGTTTGTATGAGACTGAGGAACAAGTCTGACAAAACATTTGAGTGATAAAAGGTTAAATGAACATTTACAGTATAAGGCTAAAACAATGTATATATTATGTATATGTATGTATATATACATATATATATAATAATGTATTTGTTGCTTTCCAGTAGGGATAGGCCGGGCATGATGTTGACCCACCGTTAACAGCATATTTAGGAATTTGGCCATTATCAGTTTATTTGTCTGTGATGACAGTAATTTGCTAATTTCCCTTGTTATGCTCAATTAGTTAATTTGACAAGTTTGCCATGGACAAATAAAGGCAGCATTAGTGCAGAAAACTGGAATTTATAAATAAAGCCCTTGGTAATTCAGCAAGAGAAATACACAACTAAATGGAAGAGAAGTCAAATTATGACTGCCAATGATGTTGACACAATTTGCCTAAAATATCAGTATACTAAATTCATATTTGATTTGGTATCTGCACATACTGTGTTGTTTGTGACAAGCACGTGCACTGCAAACAGTGCACGTGTTTTGTTTCTTTGATACGTGTGTAAATGTGTGTGCATTTGGTGGTAGCATCATGAATATCAATACATCAATCCCCTTGGTATGTAGCACATGTATCTTCAGAACAACAAGGCACAGCAAGTTACATTGATTGAGGCCGTGAGGAAAGATGCATTCACTTTTAATACAGTAATTCATCTGCTATTTTCCACTTAAGGTCCCTCCCTTCTCAATCATTTTCCATTTGGTTAATTACACACCACAGAAATGAGAAATGTAATATTTGTTTATTTTGCTCAACACATGCCAGGAGAGATGGAAATATTATGTGCCTGAATGTGAAATTGTTTGAGATTGTTTTTCACAGCCGGAACCAATTTCCAAGGCTTGAAATCAGCCAAAATGTCAAGGTGAAGCCAGAAAACTCAGTTCATAACTTGAGTCTGCTGTGGCCTCAACCAACATCCATGAAATATGTGCTCATTTAGATGGCCAAGAGAATTTCTGGCCCCATTCCACTCTGTCATCGTGGCTGTCTGCAGTAATAACTATTAGCAGAGTAGTAGATTGAAAGACTAGGGATGTTTGATTCAACAATGAGTCTCAGTCAAATCATCGCAAATACAGTATATACAGTATGAACAAAATATTATTTTAGGCAATATAGGAGTTGTTGACGTCTGATATTGTATAGAAAGGCTTGGCTTCTTCAATTGCAGACACATGTAGTATTATTATAGCATATGCAGGAATAACAACATATCAACATTAGCAAATAAAACAAATTAAATGTCACAGTGTGTGTAAACAATAATAGAGAATAAACAAAAACATTTGTGGTGGACTTTAAGCCCATATATCCAACCATAGACATAGAATACATGTGTTATACAGTATGTTTATCTCTCAAAAACATCACGTCATAGTCTGACTCACTGCAATCTGTGGTTAAGACTGCAAATTATTATGACCAATGAGCCAAAAAATTATTATGACCAATGAGCCAACAAATTAGCAAATCATATCAAATCATAAATTGTTTGTAGCTCTCTCTTGTAGGCTACTAATATGTGGTATAGTCATTGTTAATTATTTTATCATGCTTCAGCATTCCAAGTGATATTTTCCCCAACATACCCCGTGATTCAGGTAAACCTTTCAGAAACACAGAACTGGATAGGTTGTGACAAAATTCATGTCAAAGAAACTCTGCATATAACTCTGTTAAGACTTTCACAGAACCAGCAGTGTAGATTATTAATGTCTTATATAGTGTTTGTGCCTTGTGATGATGTCAAAAATGTGCTTTACTGGGCTCTGGGTGAATTTGAACTTACTGAACCAACTAATCAAAGAATTGTCTTTGAACTTTGAAATCACATTGAAGCACTGTTTATAATGGTTTCCAATGCATGTAATTTCTACGAGCCATATGGAGGAATAGACTTTATGGGCAGAACAGCATTTGCCTGCAGTACCAGTGTAGACCATTACCAGCCAGGGGGCAAGCATGGCATTCGTTCCCTGAGGGCTTGCTGAAGACATAATGCAGGACCAACACAGAAACAGAAGTGTCTTTATTCCTCTCTCCATATACAGTAGTCAGCCCCGACCCCGCCAACTCTTGTGTGGTTGTTGTTCCTGCTGGGAAGACAGCACAGCTTGATTCTTCCTCTCCTCTCCCCTCCCCGCTGGAGGCAGGATAAGATCGATATGCTGACACAGGCACACACACACACAAGTTGATAAACTGTTAAAAAGTCTATCTAAAAAGTTTTTAAGTGGAGCTGCAAGCTTTTGTGTATGAGCTATCAATTCCTAAAGCGGACTACATACAGAGCATGGAATGCCCCAGAATGGGCTGTACAAATATTGAATATAATGTTCTTAAAATACCATTACTGTAAATGTAGCTAATTTGCTCTTTAAAAAAAAAGCGCCAAACCCCATATTCATGATTTAGACTGGGGAAAAGACAACAAAAACATTTAAATTTCACCTTAATTTGTTAAAACAAGTAAAACCCCTACATTTTAGGTTTAAGGTGTAAAAGCAGGGGTGCTTCTCTGCAATTTAAAAGTAAGGGATAATTAAGGGGCTATTAGGTGTCTCATAAATGAGTATTTCAGCATAATTTAAAAATGTCCTTATAGAGAGTAAGAGATTGTTCTTTTCATACAATGGAGACAATGACCATGCAGTTTTGCATTTAAGGAAACAAATAGTTTTAAATAGACCCTATTAATGTGTGCTCTCTGAGCCTATGAGTATAAAAGAAAACTTGTGGCAGAACCATAGTGTCCACATCCTCGCTGACCTTTGGCTTCATGGTGTAATTATATTCATAGCTGAATTTATCGTTGAATCGTTCTACTAGCCTGCTGTGCAAATTAACATCTGGAGTGATTTCTCTCCCACAAGCTAGAACCCAACTAATGCTGAGAATCAAATTTTAATAGTGTGCTCGTATACGGGAATATGGTTTTGCAAAGGCGGAGAACGCGGCAGCCACTGACAGCTGCTATGTGGGTGCTGGTCTCGGTGTCTTTCTGACTGTTTGTGTATTTGCTTTCTTCTTTTTACAATGAGAAGAAACTTTAGGGGAGGGGGAGACTTGCTGGGAGCCAGCTTCAGGTTTTCTGTTTACAATGGGCAGAGCACGTGCGACGTGCATCTCATTGATGCTGTCTCTCTATGGAACTGGACAGTATGAAGGCGTTCGTTAGGTCAGATGTGTCTGTACACGTTACAGGGTTGTGATTGTGAACACTGAAGATGAGAAACCAAGGAAAAGCCTGGGTTGTCCACTGTTTGTCCATTGTCTATTAGACTGGAAAACATTTGTTTATTTATAGAAATACAAAAGATTTTTAAAATAACCCATCTCAATTCCAAACACCAGTGCAAAAAAAAACTCCAGTGAGGAAACTGGTTCCGTCAATATGTGAAGTTACCCTATATGCTAACCTATATGCTAGCCTGATGGATGGTTATTCACAGGTCTATCTGGGGAGCCATGCATCAAATCTGTTTGTAAAGGGCAGGCATTTTCAAAAAAATACTTAGCAGTTGATCTGATGAACCATCTAAACCACGACATACCACCACTGCTGATTGGTTAGTACAGTTGTTAACCGTACACAGTCGAAAAGATTTCAAGGCTTTCCAGACTGATTCTCCAGGCATAATTAAGCTGAACACTACATAAAGGTGTTACAAACAAACACAAATAAGTATAATCAAATTGGTCCGTCTTGATTCAAGTCACTGCAATCTGGCACCTCTCGTTGGCTGAATTATTTGGTATAACGAGCCAAGGACAGCAAGAAAGCCAATGAAAGCTGTCGATATGGCCACACAGGGTTCATATATTCTGTCAACAAAATTACTTTTCAGGCCAACAAAGTTCAAGAAGGATCCATACAAATGCTTGACTGTCCAATAATGATTCTGTAACGTTGCACGGGGTGAGGACCCAAACGTAGAGACATAGAAACACGTAGCGAGAATCAAACAAGGTTTATTCAAAAAATAACCAAAGGCAGCAATACAGCAATGATTAAAATTTACAATGACCGACACAGGACTGGCGAAAACACTGGGGCTATATACACAAGCAGACAAGACAGGAAGACAAACCATTGGCTAACAACAACGAGGGGTAGCTGATACACATCAGACATGATTACACAGATACAGGTGGAAGTAACTAGACTGGGAAACACAGGGCAGGGAGTGACGGGGAAACAGGCCTGAAACACAAGGTAAACACAGGGCAGGGAGTGACGGGGAAACA
>JAODTR010003659.1:0-12623 GCA_025399935.1 Amblyopsis rosae
GGATGGGGGGGTTGGGTCACCCTCCCCTTCTCAGGGCCCTTAGACATAATCAAAGTCTTTTATCATTTCCTATGCATTCACTTCCTATTGTCGTTCAGTGTGGGCCCTGAGACACTGTGGGAGTTCATGTGTGTGGTTCCCAGCTGTCTATGAAGGAACATTATTACAGTGTTTTCCCAATGTTCCCACTGCTTCTCACCACACATTGTTTTAGCGTTCCTCAACCCTCCCCGCGCACAAGCACACTTTATTATTTTACGCCTCCTATTTGTTTTACTTTTAAGGAGCAAAATTAAGTAGCACAGCCACAGGGTCCCTGCCACAGTGGATCAGCAGTAACTAACGGTGCATTGTGTACAAGTGATTATTCATGTGGAAATGTAAACAGCTATCTGTCATGATTCAGCTGACACTTTAGAAAGGCGCCCAGCCCGTTCGGCTGGCAGGGTTCTGTTAGAAAGCCTGTCTGCTTGGGTATTCTGGGTATTCAAAACAGACCCGCTAAATGGGGAATCGCCATTTAGATGGATGCTTCTCGGCACTCGCCGTCATATGGTGTTGTAAACTGGATGGTAAAACAAATGTAGCTTGTAAATCTGTCGACTGAGAAACAGCGTCTTTGGTTGGGTTTCAAATGAAGCCGTAATGCAGTGTTTACATTTCCTGCAGCCCAGTGTGGAAAAGTGCTGTGCGTCTCACCATTGATTTACAAGACTCTCTTGACGAGCGCATCGCTTACACCAGTAAACCTAACACAGTGCTTTATGTGTGCTTGGGATGTGGAATTGCATTAGGCATTTTATGCCTGTTATGCCTGACATGAACATATGCATGTTTTATAGGATGTCCGGAATGCATGGCTTGCAGGCCTTGGCTATTTCATGTGTGTACTGTGCATTAGGGACATTAAAAGGTCATAGCTCATGATATCTCCAAGCACGGCAATGTTACGTTCTCATTGTAAAGCCCTGTGCTGAAATTCACATGGTGTGTATATTCTAATACTTGACAAGTAATTTCACAGGCAATTCCCTGTGAAAACTCGCCCTTTGTTTCGTGATTGACAAAACCTCCAGCTTCTGTCATTAATCTCATTATTCCAAGCTCCGGGGGAGACTTGAGCATGTTCCCACATCAGACCAAACCCTTCCGCAGAGGAATAAAATACCATGTTAAAAACATAGGATAAAATTATAAAATGGCTGCATCAGTTATTGACATCCAGTTCGTTTATACAGCATATAGGTTGGGCTTTGAATGGGTTATCATAAATCATGTCAGGACGGTGTCCCTCGGGGAATAGGAAATCCTCATCATCCCCAGTGTTTTTGCAACGTTAATACACGCACTGGTTCGATTTAGCATAGACCTTGCTGCCAGGTAGCATATATCTACCTGAAGCATTTAGTAGAGGCATGTGCATTCAGTTTATAATTAATGGTGCAGGTAAATGTATGGAGCCACCAAAGCATTTATTATCTGGACAGGATGACCCCTATATCATTTTCACATTCTTCTTGTCAACACATTTGTTAAAGTTCCTCAAAGACGACCTTCAAAGTAAACAGCAACAGCACCAAAGCATGAGTAACTAGTGTTGCTTTGCACAGGAATAAGTGAAATAAAACATGTATTTACGTATTCGAGCGCATCCAATGCTAACTGTGAAGCCCCGCTAACAGCTTCAGTAACCATGTAACCCAAGCCCTCTGTGGCGGCAGGGGGGAATGTGAGCCCATGTGACCGATGGCCTGGGAGCTCTGCAGCATTGATTTCTTTGCTCTCAGGCCCTGCAGGGTTGGCCACAGACGGCCTCCCTGGATCCATAATCACGGCCAATCAGTTGACACTGCAGCACACACTTCCATCCAGGGTCACACGCTCACGCGCTCACGCACATGCACATGCAAAAAAAATTACTATATTTAAAAAAAAAGTTATTTACTCTCTAAATAATACACCAGTATCAAACACAGAATTGCTTGATTCCTGTGTTTTCCTTGTCCACTGTGACCTTTGCTACTCAATACACATACTTCTTCAAAGCTGAGCGATGTCTCAGTTGGTAGCCTATTTATTCAGTATGTAGTTTTGTAACCTATTCCCAACCTGCGATGGAAATATAATATATATACATTTACTGTAACATTATGCACATTTAACATACTGGTATGACAGGACAACACCAACTGTCCAATAAAGTATAAGGAAAGAGGGATTGACACAAATAAATCAGTTATCACTCCCTACAACAACAACAACAACATGCCTATCAATCACCATGGTGATGTGTGGCTGCATGACTGTAAACAATGTGCAGAGTAAAAACCTTGGGGAGAGAATGGGCTTCGCCTAACAAATCGATCGCTACATGGGAATGTGCGTGCTCGTTCAGCAGCGCATGTCCACACTGTGCACACTGATAAGCAAGGGAGAGAGAGAGAGAGAGAGAGAGAGAGAGAGAGAGAGAGATAGGCTTGGGGGGGTGGAGAGATGCCATGGGAGCTGCGGAGGAGCATTTGGAGGAGCATCACCAGTCTTCATCCATCCAGAGGACAGGAGGGAGGGAGATAGGGTACTGTACTGCAGTGAGCCAAACAGAGCGTGACTGACGGGGGGGCCTACATGAGACACCGGCCAGCCTTGAACATGTGGAATGAGCGAACACCTTCACGCACACACATATGCACGCACACACGCACGCACACGAACACGTACACACACACACACAAGAACACACTGACACTCAAAGCCATACACACATGCAGAGAAATAGCCACACGGCCAAACTAGGTACTAAACACACGCACAAACACACACGCACACGCACACGCACCACACGCACACGCACCACACGCACAAACACACACGCACACGCACACGCACACGCACACGCACACACACACACCTTAATTGAAGCCAGGTTGATGCTAGCAGGGGCCACGTGTATTTATGGGTGTTGGTTGCTAACAGCCAGCTTTCACTGTGACAAATGTCCAGTCTCCCCTGTATCCTCTTAAGTCACAGTACGTTATTATGACAACTCCTTAATGAACAAGCCTATCCTCTTTCCCTCACCAAGGACACAACTTATCAGTCAGTGTATGTACTGTGAGTGTTTGTGTCGTACTTAAGATATTCATTATACCTCAAAGGAGTAATAATAGCATGAAATCTTGCTAAATTTGCATTTTAAATGAATGTCTAATAATATTCAGAAAGCCAGCATTGCTGCACTAGTGCACAAGTAAATTGAATGTTTACCAACCACCGCCATCCCATTTTTATTTAACGAGAGTATAGTTCTGCAGTGTGTGTGTGTATGTGTACTGTATGTGTGTATGCACATGCTTATTTCCATTTACTTTCTAAGTGTAGAGTGCAAAAGTCCTTTGTGTCATTTTCGTGTCGGCCTCCATTTGACTTTATTAACAGACAGGAGAGATCCAGCATTGCTCGACTTGCTGAGTGGATGTTTATTGTATTCACATTGACGGTATAGCCTACCTATTGTATTTGTGTGCTTTACCAGCTATACCTGCCAGTGGTGTGTGTCTGCTGAGCAAGCTGTCTTTTGGAGTCTTGAGTAATAACGATTGTTCAAGACTGTCCCCGATTGCGTGCTTGTGCCCGCTAGTATGTGTTGTTATTTCAGTTATAGCCACGCTTGTGCACATAACCTCAGGGTGGTGCAGTGTATCAGGCCACACCGGGTTAGCCACCCATGGAACAAAGCCAATATGTGCTGGAACTTGTTGGGTATTTGTCTTGTTACCATTTTCCCACAGTCGGCTTGCACCTCCTGCCACTTTTTACCTGCCCTCTGCCAACCACTCAGTTGCATGATGGGAAAAAGAGCTGACAAGTGAGGCCAATCAGTGGATGAGAGGGATCAGGCCATCAGTTGTTGTTGTTGTTGTTGTTTTTGTTGTTGTCCTGTAGTTGCCGTCAGCGCAGATGATGGCTTGTCACATCAGAGATCTATTTAATTGGCCTCGGTCAGATCGAGAGCTCTTTGACTGCATTGCTAATTGGCTGGAGCTCAGAGGCTAACGCTAGCTAGCAGGTGACGGATGATGGCGGGCAGCTGTAACCTAAGGAGGAGAAGTGGGGATGGGAGTAGCCACAGGTCCTCTTTTATTACCCTATACCCTCTACCTCAACGGCTCCTGCTCTTTGAAAAATCTATTTCCAGAGCCTTCCCTCGCTGAACTCTCTCTCCCCCTCTCTCTCCCTCTCTCTCTCTCTCTCTCTCCCTCTATCTCTCCCTGATGCTGTAGACTGCAAAGGTAAGACAATCTGGGAGGGGGGTTGTGCTGTCATAACGCTACACCAGGCAGGCTTTAGTGAAAAGGGCACTCGCCGCTAGCTAATGTAGAGATGTACTTTCAGGAACAATGAACTGTGTGTAATGTAATTCTGGGGCATTTCTGCTTGTCTATTATTGGTAATATTATGACTCTTGGCCCTGGTATTGTTTTGGAGGGTGTGTGTATGTGCCAGAGAAGATATGTATGCGCGTGTGTGAGGTTGAGCTACCGGTTGGGCCAAGCTATAGCTGGAACAGAAGCGCTGATGTTTGCTAGCATTTAAAATAGCTCTGCCATAGAGCTGAGCAGCTGTGACCCCAGGCTCCACCTAACTCACACTCTCTGTTACAGTACACACACCCACGCTGTGTCTGTGTGTATAGGTGTGTTAATTCAGAAACGTCCCCAAACAGACCTTCTAAGCAGACAACACACGGCTATTAGACTCCCGTGAAACTTTCCGTTGCTTTCTCAAAGTGCTCTTGTTGTTTTGTTCGCCCAGACGTACTTTTAAGTCGCCCACAGCTTAAGAGGTTATGAGAGAGTAAGGCACCAAGGCTTTTGTCAGGCACTCCCATTAGAGCTGAGGGGTTAAGATGGCCGCTCACAAGCTTGCCAGCCAGACATTCAGTTTCATAGGAAGCATGAAATAAACTCCAAGGATCAAATGTGCTTGTGTGTGGCTGGTGCGTCCATGAAATCGTGGGTGTGTGTCTCTCATTTTCAGAATAGTCTGTGTGTGTGTGTGTGTGTGTGTGTGTGGACATTGTTTGCTTCGCCAGGAAAGTGCCATTCATTTTCGCAGTCTGATTGCTTTAACAGTGGGCGGCATGGTGAGACGCAGAAGGCTCGTGTCGCCTGATACGCTGCCATCAAATGCTCTCACGCTCAATGTGAAGTAAGCCAGACAAAGTATATTAACACCAATTGTGAGTGTCACTTCCAGTGAATCAGCAGAGAATTAAAAGCTGCATGCATTAAATATGAGTCCACGCAGCTCGTCTGGCTACTGAAGGTTATATCACTGATGATTACAACCCTGAATGAACAATGTCAAACATTCACTTGAATGATGACCACGTGATGTAATGGCATGTGGAGTATGACTTTAATGAGGCCTAAAATCATTCCATCTTTATTTGGACGCCACGGCAGTGCAGCTGGTGCATTGCACCACCGATTTCCCGCAGGACACATGCCTCCGCTTTTGCCAACACTGCCACCTTGTCGGTTTTATGTTTACATAGTGTACTGTACAGTATCTGAGCTAAGCTACTGTACCAGCGGTGCTAGCATTGGAGCTGACAGCAACGGATAATTTGGGGCAATTACAGCCTGTAAATAGCTAAACCTCCCCCTCCCGCACAAGCCAGCAACCGGTGGGTCAGCGACACATCAACTGAGCAAACTGTCACTGTCGACACGGCTGTCATCGCGGGTGACAGTCTGCCACGGTCCTTCCAGCGGCGAGACTATTCATGTCCTCCCCCTCTCTACCGCTATTCATGGTGCAAACCTGGCACAGGCCGAATGGCATTAGTCACAAATGCTGGTATATGTTTAGCAAGGGGCTTCCTAGGTGCAAACAGAGAAGGTCGGACTGTAACTCCTTTGACCTGAATGCCCTGCTTATCCCTGCAAAATGGACTCCTCCCTCCCTCCCTGACTGCAGCCAGTCTAGACAGACAGGTCCCCAAGCGTTAGCCAAGCAATTGGACAAAGAAATGGTCTCTGCAGGTTTTGTGAAACTGTATGTATGCCAAATGAAATTCAGAATGAAACCTAGAACTAAACCTGAGCAAAGATCATGTAAAGAATTGTGACTTATTATAATTATTTGTTTGTAAAGCCTGTTGCACACTGCACGCGAGGTGGACGCTGCTGACCATTTATATTCTGTTTTCCTTTCACCTCGCTTCGCGTTTTTGAAGCACTTTTAAGTGAAATGGAAATATGTTGCAGGAGCAGGTTATTGCACTGCAAATAATCATTTAAAAGAAAATCATTTGCTTGTTTCTGAACCCCACCTGCCCAACCATTTCCTCTATCAGACAGCTGTTAAACGTCCTGTTTACACGCCTGAATTGTTGTCATAATATGAAGAGCGCAGATGCTACAACAAGTCCATTAGACATATTTTTAGTTTTTGGTAATATTAAAATACTTTGTTAAGTTTTGGGTAATATATCTCACTTTTCATTCAGTGACACACAGCCTTTTCATTGTAATAGATAAAATATAATATAAAATATGGAAATCTAATCAATATTGGAGTTTTAAGTTGCTAATTGCTACGTTTGTGTACGACCTGTGCAAAGTTAAGAACTCAATATATTTTTGTAAAAGTCAGAAATCGTAAAAACATTTTTTCCTAAAAGGAGAGGTTAGAGCAAGTAAAGTAAAGGAGTGTACATTTAATCCAGCACACAACATTCCATACTGTTCCCATACAAAAGTGATGCAATAAAACACAAAACAAAATTGACTTTAAATATATACATTTATACACATGCTACTGTATCAGACTGTAAGTGACCAGGCCAGTCAGGAACAACATATGTAGTGGACATGAAAACATGCCCAGATAAGAATTAGGCCCGTATGATTACAGTACAAAGCATGTGACTTTATAACTCCAAACGCACATAAAACAGTAGCCAACTCTCATGATCTATACACCAATTTGTTGTAATTGCATTAATTTGCATGTAATTCACCTGGGCAAGTGACACTGATAACTACCAGTTTCTGGTTAGCTGACTTTATAGCTAACAGAAGCTCTTAGAACTCAAATGGAGAAACCTGCCATTACTGTTGCTATAGTACCGAGAACCAAATGTAAGGGGTATTAAGATGTTTCAACAAAGAGGCTATTTCATAGAAGTATGACTGCAGGTAGATATGTTGCAAAAGTACCTCTGCAACGATATTAAACCTATTACACATGTTGAACTAACAAGGTACTTCCAGCTGTAATAGGCCTATGTACTGTATACTGCAATGGTGAGTACATTCATTATCCTTGTTATCACATGTAGATTGCCCACATTGCACTTGGTAAATCCCCTTGTTGTATTTACACATTGAGAAACAATGAAGTAGCCATGGCAGCAATTCCTTATTTTATAGCGTGCTTGTTAAATTCACTGTGTAAAGTCTTCATATCATACAAGATACTAGAAGACACTAGGGTATTGTGGTATACTACAGTCATTTGCTGTTGCAATATAATATTCAGAGGAAAGATTATGGGAACATCTTCAATGGCTTTCGCTGTTCTGGATTAAACAAAAGGTCCCCAATCCACCCTGACATACATACTGTAGGGACTCAGTGCTTTAGATGCTTTCAATCTGAAGCCAAGAACAATACTGTTCTCTCCAGTTTTAACAAGGGATTGAAGGGAAACCTAGACTTCTGCACATTGTAATTCCCACGTACACTATGGAAAGACCCAACACAAAACAAGATGTTTTAAAATAGAATATGAAATTGCACAGTGACACTAGAGTTTACACACTATAGTGCTTTAAAAAAATAAAAATAACATGCTTAAATAAGTAATGGGATCTGTTGTCCAGACTTCCACTTGTTCAGAAGTTGCAGAGCATTTTAAAGAAAGAAAGCATTATGTGACATCACAGCATTAGTGGAAGGTCATTGAAATGGTTTAAACAGTTAAACAGTATTACGATTGGATAATGCAGCTTGGATTACTTTGTTGCCTGTATAATGTGCATTTGAAAAAGCAAAGACACACATTAGCCATGAATGACCAATACACATTACTGAACTCAACAATCGACAATCTCCTAAAAACAAAGTATACGGTTGGCATTGGAAAGGGATGTACCTGATCCATGTATTTGTTATACAAAATAAACCTCTATAGAGATACGTTGTCCTGTTTTACGTATATGTGTATATGTACATACTGTACACACACACACACACACACGCAGTATAGCACGGTCCATTCAGAGATAAAACAGTGAAGAGCTTTTTGTTGGGAAAGATTTCAGAATCATAACTAAATACAATCGCATCAATCTAATCAGATCACTCAGCCTATATACAGTTACATACTATACACACCCACTAAATCAGTTCCCATTCTCTACGCGTGAGGTCACTACATTCTAATCTGGGCCGAGGTACATGAGTGTAAGGGCATTTTGAATCCGTTGTTCTGAGCCTGCAGCTGGGATTGATCCTTCAATCTATCATGCGTTTCTTAATCCTCGGAGAAGAAATAGGCCCGATGAGCTGTGTTGTGTTGCCTAGCTGGCAACGCGTGCAGTTGACAGAACTATACAGGGACTGAAGAGGACAAGGAGCTGTAGTGATGTACGTGTGTGTGCGTGCGTGCGTGTGTGTTTGTGTGTGTGTTTGCGTGTACAAACACACCCTGCTGGCTACATTATAGAGAACAGCCCAGAGGAAGCATCAAGCCGAGAAACAATCTGTATAAATGAGTGTGTGTGTGTGTGAGATCAACTTGTGCAAACACACATGCTGGGTGACACAAGCCCCACCCCCCGTCCTCCCTGTCTTCAGGTGCAGTCCCACTGCTCCTTCTTCTTCTGATCTTCTCCTCTGTGCTTGGAAGATACCACTTGTGGTGATGATGTGTGTCTGTGTCTGTGTGTGTCTGTGTGTGTGTGTGTGTCAGTCATGCTGAGTGTGTGTGTGTGTGTGTGGGGGTTGGGGGGTGAGTGAGTGAGGATCAGAACAGGGTCCGCTGTGAGGCCAGTGCTGCCAGGATGAGGACAAAGCTCCAGGGCGGGGCAAGGCCAG
The DNA here is from genome assembly GCA_025399935.1 of Amblyopsis rosae. Lineage (NCBI taxonomy): Eukaryota > Metazoa > Chordata > Actinopteri > Percopsiformes > Amblyopsidae > Amblyopsis > Amblyopsis rosae. The sequence goes on from JAODTR010003659.1 coordinate 9,108, forward strand.
ACCCCACGGGACCTTTTCTCACCACCGGGGTCATCTGAGGGTCCTCCCGTGGACCCTTTCCTCCAGGCTGCTTCCCAAACGGCTTGCCATCAGTAGGCAGCTCCGGCTCAAGTGCTGCAAGTGGGAGAAGGTCAGACAGGTTAAAGGCCTAGTGCGTAAGTGGCACCTCGCGCGGTGAGCATTATCTTTTTTTTATTTTTTTATTTTTTATAACACGTTTTATGTTACGCCTTAAGATTATCAGCGATTCGGCCAATTCCAGTGCAAGACAAACGAGAGGACAATGACGTCATATGTTAAGCTAAAACAAACCTCAATAAAACAAATTATAACGTTTGTTTTGTTTGTGCTAATTTGTTTTTTATTTAACAAATGTGATCAGTTAACGTTAATGTGGTCTGAGGTTTGAGCACACATTTGCATTTTAACAAATCTAAATACTTTTACTCTTATTCTTATCATAGGAGATGCCTTTTCACGGAGGTCATCATAATTTAATAATTAGCTATATCTTATTTAGTCCGATACTTTTTACTATCGCTTATTAGCTATAATTAATACAGCTATTAAAGCTGATACTAATAAGAACAAGGTGAAATCCTATTATCTTCTAAGAATGCTTGTATCTCACGTAGTGAGCCAGTATATTGTTGGACAGCATCAGTGCATTCACTGGTTGTTTTCACACTGAAAACAGCGACTGCAGTGAAAATAACTATTGCGATATTGTGGTTTGTTCGGCTGTGTGTGCAATTAAGCTGCCTGAAAGCAGCTGTTAGTGATGTTATCTTTTGTAGACTTTGTTTGAAGGCTTACCTAGAAAACAATTTGCGGAGTATTGCAGGTCCTTGACAGAAATTGCATGAAAACACACAAAGTTAATTGTAAAATTGCGTTGTATTGTATTATGTAATAAATCATATAGATCCCTCAGCGCTAACTAAGAGCGACCTGCTCACATATCAGCCTTTTGTCACACTGCTACACAGAGGTGGTTTATTGTATTGACTAAATGCACGTTTGAGATAAACTAACTGTTTATTTGAAAACTGCTGCATTCTAGAGCTCATTTGAATGTATGTGATGTGTTGACAGCCCACACATACAGTATATGTTGTTAAATTAGCCACACATTCATCCACAACCAACTTCCTCATAATAATAGTAATTTTCTAGAGCGATATTTCAGTTCAACTTTACAAATGCCCACCTGCGTATTGAAGCCAGCAGGCTCAAAGTAAATCAAATGAAACCAAACAAACTCTTCCCATTTCCCAAAACACAGCCGGTGACGGAGAACCTGCTGATTGTCCAATCTCCGGCAGAAGATGATGGACAGGGCTCACTGTGTCACTGGAGCCAATCAGAGACTGATCAGCCTGATAGGTGGGTGGAGCCTAAAGGCAACCAACCACCTATTCCATTATGACCATATATAGACAATCTCACTTTTAGAAAAAGCTATTAAAAGCATTGCATATTTCGGCTACACGTTTTTATCTATTGCACGCACACACACGCACGCACACACACACACGCACGCACGTGCATACACAGAATATAACTGTTAAAATCATGCAGATAGAAACTGTGGTGACATCACTACAATCATCCTTCATTCTTCTTACATTGTCTCTGTTCTGTTTAGTTCCTCCAGTCACTTCATGCTCGCCTCTTTAATCCTTCCATCCAAAATGCCTGGCATCTAAACATCTCTCTTACATCTCTCATCTCTCACATGCACACCTGCACCTAAACACACACACACACACACACACACAGACGAGCTTCCCCATGGGTCCTGTCAAAACGTCACCGTGTGTGAAATCAGGAGGGCTGTGCACATAACTCAGCCCTCTCCTGACAGGGAATACAGCCCTGTACACACAGTAGATTAAAGGAGGCGATTATAAGCCGTCTGCACAGCAGGTTTTCAGGCATACACTTTATGTTTGGGGGTCTGCGCTAAGGTGGTCCCTCACACTGAGGGGTAAAGCTTAGTTTCAAACCCTTTAAGTTGCTACTGGGGGCCCTGTGTGTGTGTTTAGGTGCGAGTGTATAATAAAAAAAACTTATAGAATCTTCTGTATGTTGTTCTTGCCATTAACTTGACATTGTTCTCATGCACATGCACAGTATACAAATTACAATCTATTCTTTGAATAGCTCACTGAATCGCTTCTAATATCAAAATAAAAGAGGGGTGAATTTCTGCAGATTTGTTTGTTTGCAAAAAAGGCTAGGCAGAGATCCCGAGGGAGATACATGTTTGTGATGGCAATGATGTTTGTCCTTTAGACAATCGACAAAGACATCATTTATCTCCAATGAGATCGCTCTCATTGTTTAGATGGAAATGCTTTGCATATAATTAACACAATGTTAAAAATTTCAGTGCGTCAGCAATACATCAATACTTTAGCCATTCATCCTCACACAGGCTAACTTATAATATATAATATATTTATATTATTTAACGCCTTTCAATGTGTGAAAGGTCAAACCCTTGACAAGCTACAAGCAATCATACTGCCCTATATAGCTGCCTGTTTCATATGGCAAAACCTTCAACCATTCTTTACAATATGTGTTAATACATCAGATCCCCAGTTAAATGAAAAATATATACTACAGTACAGGCAAACATAGACACGATTCACATGCATGTAAACTAAACCAGTGTTACTGTAAGTCTGAAGGACATCTCTCGGCTGTGAATAGAAGTGTGCTGTGGTCTCTTGCTACAAAAGGTTCATGTCTGCGGAGCGGAGTCTGACAGAGGAAATTAGGAATATGTCTGGAAGTTAGATTGAGGTTGTCGAGAGCTCAACCCTAACAAGTAAAATGTTAGAGTACTGCATTAGGCTTTTTAATGCCGCAGTGTAGAACCATGGACCACACAGAGCAAAATTAACATATTAGTCCCTAAGCAAGCTAGACTACAATTGGACAATGTCGCGTGTTATTTGTACATTGTGTGTCCTTTGTCTGGAGTGTGTCTGCCAAATGGAATGTATCTGCATGCTCATCAAGTAAATAATAAGAAAAATATGTCACTGTATATAAATGATATATGAAGCTAAAGAATAGGTTAATTTACACCTGCCTGCCTGTTTCCACTGAATCATCTTCTTCCTGTATAATTTGCTGTTTTGGTTTGTTTTTCACATGGATCTGTAATCTACTCTCATTAAATCAGCAGGTTAGACACACGTTATTTGTACACAGCATTCAGCACACATTCAGTACCAAAATCAGTTAAACATTAACCGAGGTCTATTCAAATCAAGCTTGTATAAACTAGATATTTAACACACTATACAGTAGACTCTTTTATAAAGTCTGAGCCAATATTTAATACATTTGACTTAGAACTTCTTGTAAAGACTTGTTTTTTGTCTGTACAGTGCATTATATATATATATATATATATATATATACACACACACACACACTAGTACACTAATAATACTGCTACTACTACTAATTTAATTAATATTATAATATATATATATA